>QLTV01003430.1:1680928-1699549 GCA_003457575.1 Thermophis baileyi
TCCTTCCTTCTTTCTTTCTTTCTTTCTTTCTTTCTTTCTTTCTTTCTTTCTTTCTTTCTTTCTTTCCCACTTTTAAAAAACAGTTAGTTTCATTTCAGAGTACAAAGTGGGCTGAGTCACGCCCAGCCTTCTAGCTTCAGTTTCGATTCTCTGCACAGACTCAGATGTGTTTAGCTCCCATTGGCTGACTTAGTGGCTATGCCTATTCATTGGCTGACCTTGTTACCATTGGCTCTCCCAGTTCATGAATAATCTGACAAAATGTACAATATTCTGCCTGCCTGCCTGCCTGCCTGCCTGCCTGCCTGCCTGCCTGCCTGAAGTCCACACATTTTAAAGTTGCCATGATTGGGGAAAGAATCCTGGAGTATTTCATAACATTTATGCTAGTAATATTTGTCAGTTCTGTATTGAATACAAATATAAACTCCCTGCACTTTAAAAAGACATGATTAAACTATCACAAAATATTTTAGAATGGCTTTTGCAGAAGACAATTTTGTCAACTATTCGCTAATTCTCTAGGAAGTTAAATTTTGGTTAATACTGACAAAAAAACATACTAATATTCATAATGATGAATCAAGGAATGAGAAAAATGAGGAAGTCTGGATACTGTTGTTTTAAATATCATTAAAGAACTTCCTCAGCCATATTTAAATTAATTTTAAATAATATTAAAATTGGAATCCATTGTTATGCCAAACATTGTTTGGCCTAGCCATGCAAAATTAGAAAGACCATTTTGCTGAATGTTCAAAAAAATAATAATACTGAAATTCAACAATTCTAAAGAGCTTGAAAAGGCGGTGGGGGAAAGATAGTTAGTAGAAAATGTTTTTCTTACGAAACAGTTCCAGTGCTAAGATGTGGCAAATTATATATGCATATCAATGTGCAAGCCCTCAGACTGCTTTCCAAAGTGATCCAGCACAGAGAATTTAAGTCTTTATTTAGGCCTTTTTTCCTCTCCGAAAGACACTTTTTTATAATAGCCATTATTAGGGCTACTTGAAAGATGCATCTTTCTTATTCTTCCTCAGTGAAAATGGACTTCAACTCCCAGAATTCCTCAGCCATCATGATGGTTTCTAACAATTCCAAGTTGAAGTCAATACATCTGGGAAGCAACCACATCAAGAAAGCTACATTTGCTTCTCAAGGAAACCAAACTCCTGCATCTACTTAAAGTTCACTGAAATAAGTTTTGAACAAATGTTACATTCAGGATTGAAATAACAGAAGAGGAAGTAGACTCAAATGCTCCATCAGTAGTGCAAATATAGTGAAGGCAGAGCCCAAAGGCAGATGTGCTGCACACTCCTTGTCTCATATTTTCAAGGAATCCAATTCTGTAAAATAAGCTTGCAACAATCTGAATTACCCCCAAATGGGAGCATATAGTTAGCATACAGGTAGTCCTCGTTTAGCGACCACAATCGGGACTAGCAACTCTGTTGCTAAGTGACATGATTGCTAATCAAAACTTCAGTGACTGCAATCGGCTTATGACCTCACTTTTGCTGTGGTCATTAAGCATCTCACCACAGGTTGTTAAATAAGATATGAACTGACCACAGCTTGGGATTTTACTGCCTGATTCTCCATTGAACCTGTTTATCAGAAGCTTTTCTGTGAAGTGCACAAATGGTGATTACCAAACTGGGGGATGCTGCGACATTTGCAAAATGCCCGGATTTTAATCACATGATTGCGAGATCCTGCAATGGTTGTAAGAATAAAGACCAGTCATGAAGTTACTTTTTCAACACCCTCATAACTTCAAATGGTTGCCAATCAGGACAGTCGATAAGAGAGGTCTACCTTTATTGTGAATGTCTGCCGTGATCGTGAGATTTTTGCTGCTCAGGGGTAGGACACCCATAAACATACACACCCTTTGCAACTGAGGCAGGAAAGCAACACAGAGGAAAAGAAGGAAACAGGGAGGAGATAGCTGGGCTGTAGTAGATGCTGCTGGCAATTCCTCTAGGACTGCTCCTGAGTCAGCCATTATAGCAGCAGGTCAGACTGGCAACAGAGCCCTCCAAGGCTTTTTCAACGTTCCTGGCAATCACAATTAGCCACTCTCTTCCTCTTCCTTCCTGTCTAGGAATGAATGAGAGGAAAGGAAACAGCCACACCACTCCTGCCTGAAATACTGCAGATGATTACAAGGTAGCAGCCAAGAAATACAGAAAACCCCAACCCTTTGGTATTATCTAGTGGCCATCCAGAATTTTGCAAATCAGCTAGGAGCTCTACTTATGTCCCTGTGTTCCAGTCATTTGTCAAGAACATCCTTTTTTTTTTTTTTTGAATAGCAAGGGAGTGCCATTTTTAGCACATTTGGGGTCTGTGTTGGCTTTTGCTCCAACCCCAATGTTGCATTCTTTAATGACAGCCCTTGCCCTGGAATCTTGCCAATCACGTTTCAGAACAAGAACAAAATCAATTGAACCAGGTGGCAAACTACTCTTTCGTGCATGTATGTGTGTGTTTGTGTACGCGCTTGTGCACAAACTGGGATGGGAAGGAAAACATGTAAGCAGACAAGCCTGTAATTACAGTTCTTGGAATGGATGTGTTGGCAAGAGGACAGGAATTGTTCATAAGATGGTTGAAGAACAAGCTGCCCCACATAACAGAGATGGGGGGGGGGGGACAACACGAAAAGCATTGAAAAAAACCAAGTGAATTCTGGCCTTTGTCACAGATATTTTAAAACCTCTTGCTTTCCCCAGGGACAATAAGGTACTCTCAGGATAAGATTGACATCAGCTGAAATAAGCAATCTGTGCGTATTTCCTCCATGTGTTTTGAGCTACGATTCTCAACATCCAGATATGTTTTTGGATTTGTAATTCTCAAAAATATGGAATCTGATTGCCTATACGTGCCATAACCATTATTGCAAAGGAAGTCTGCCACCACTCTCTGTATGTCAATATTCTGTCAATAAATAACTGAAAATATATTGTTTTCTTTGTTTTCATTATTGTTATTACTTTTTTCTTGGCTTGTGATCTGTTTTTCTCAGCAGTGGCTGTTGCATTCTGATATTATTTCAGTATGTGACTAAACAAAGAGTGCACTTTAGGTTTCATGCTTTCTTTCTCTAAAATAAACACAAACGAAACTTTAATTGTGCGCTCAGATTTTTTTTTTTTTAAAGAGATTGTTTCTTCCCATCACTGGGGGACTAAGTTGCATGGAGTTTTCATTTGTTTTGTGGGGCAGGGAGTGTGGAAAATGAATAGCAAAAAGTTGTCCACGTGGCATTTTGAGTCAGGATTGGACAAATCCCAAAGGAGAAAAATGAAATTTTGACATTGGGATTTGAGGATTAGATCTGATTTGATTAAAGAAAATATTGTGGATTATCAAATATATGGTGATGATTTAAGTTAAGAATATATGACTAGTGTTTATTTTTTAATGTTGATTATTAGTATTTTAAAGGTTTTTAAGTACTGATATTTATTTAAACATAGAGAAAGGTTGTTGTATTTTATTATTGTCTCTGTATTGAAAAAAGTTGGAGGTCATTTTCTTATATATTTATTTTATGTATTCTTTCACTTTTAAGCTTTTTATCCCCTTGTCCCTTTTTTCTTTCTATGTTAGTTTGTATTTTAATGGTTTTTTTTTTAAATTTAGTAAAGATATATTTTTAAAAAAGGATTGGACAATTTTTTCCATGTCTCCATTTTTGCATGCACTAAATCTATAGTTTTACAATATATGAATTAATGCTAAGATGATTGCCTTCATTATCTGTTTGCTTGAACTATCAATCCAGTTTATTCTAGGAAATAAATGTTTAATGTCATGGCTGGTGCTGGATTTTAGAGCCAAACCTCAGACATAGGAGTAAGTAATAGAGGAAATAGCAAATAGGTTTGTACCATCATCTATAACATAGCTAAAGGATCAGTGGACAAATTTGTGTTTAAATTTAATTTTCTTTCTTAAGTATGAAAATATAAGGTAGATCCCCCACCTCTTATTCTGTCTTTACTCTCTTAGTTTGTATTTTTAATTATTTGGGCTTTTCTAATTTTAACTTTAAGGTTTATTTTCTTAATTGTGAATGCATTAAATAAATACATTTACATTTTACAGGCACAACTGCATACAGTCGATATGTTGGTTTTGTAGGGGTTTTCTTTAAAAGCAGGGCAGTTTTGTTTCTATTTTAGATTACTTGCATCAATTACAGTTTGCCAAGTAAGGATTGTCATGGGGTGGGAAGGAGAGAAGAAGTTGCATACTTCCTAAGGGAAAAGAAAAATAGAGAGAAAAGCTGTGGGTTTCACAATTTAGATTATAGACCTGGCCATCTAATGGAGGAATTCCGTAACACTTTTACATCCAAAGTCTAAAATTACGAAGCTGCATCACATAACACATATTATTAAGATATAAACCACTCTGTATTGGAGAAACTCATATCCAAATAAGTGCACAAAGGATTAAAGGATTCATAATTAAGCCTAGATCCCATGTAACATACCCAACCCTTCAATCTGCCCTTTGAGTTCTCAGATGACCAAATGGGACTGACCTCACTGTACTTCTCTCACTCTCCCAGTTGCCATTGCTTTGGAAAGCTGGTTCAAGGAAAACCGCTGCTGGAGTTGGGGTGGGAGGCTCTCTTGGCCCAAGAATCCTGCAGAGCAGCAATGACACAGTGTCTCCATACCCCCTTCCTCCTCGCTTCTCTACTTGTCTTTCAGCATCCCTTTCACTTGCCAAGGTCTTACACTGCTGGACCAAGGAGATGTTTTATGCCAGGACACAGTAGGGAAGGAAATCCCTCCCCTCCTCCAGACAATTGTTGCTAAAACAGCAACCGAGAAACATGGGGAAATGGATTGTCAAGGTTCATGTGGAAGTAAGAGACATAAAGTAAAGAATTAAAGTGGGACTGCTGTGACCTTGCAGTATTGTTTGAATACTGAAGTATGTGAGGCAAACAAAGCTACTAAAGATAAGGTGGGCTCACACTTGTCATAAAGTATGCCAAGTACTTTGCTTTGGCAGTTTGGCTTATTTTCTGCTGTTAAGCATAGAGAACAAGATATGTGAAGTTCATGACTAATCAGGTCCTTCAAAAGTGTAGTCTTTATTTATAGCATGGGTCTCCAAACTTGGCAACTTTAAGATTTGTGGACTTCAACTCCCAGAATTCCCCAGCCAACTATGCTGGCTGGGGGGTTCTGGAAGTTGAAGTCCACGAGTCTTAAAATTGCCAAGTTTGGAGACCCCTGATTTATAGTAATTGGGAAGCCTTCAAAGGAATGAATCTGACCAGATTAATGTCTTTTAAGGTTCTTAGAAGCTATCCATTCCTGGTCCTAGCTTGACTTCAGAGAGACAGACATAAAATTTACCCATCCAGCCTGTTGATAACATAGAAAGTCAGCTGGAATGGAGCTCAGCTTACAATCTTTGAAGAAAGATATTCCCAGTTGCCACTTCTGGCCCAAATGGCTCACTCTAACCCTGTTACTGGTTACTAGAGGACTTGATCTCAGGATGATGCTGGTAAGTGCCAGGTTCAACTGACTTTTCTGAGATCGGCTCTTCTGGTTATTGAATCTTGCTTCAACCATGATGCTAAAGGAAGGGAAGAATGACATTGATCCTTGGAGAAAGAGTGGAATCAACCAGAGTACTAGACTGTGAATGCCTATTTCTTTAAGCTATAGATACAATCTGGGAATTCTGCTTGCATACTGTCTGCCTTGCTACATAGTAGAATCCCTTTCTGAGCTTCTAGATCTTCTTATGTGATACAAGGAGTTTTCATTCATTGGGATGGGATTGGGATGTAAGAATTGATGTCCTCCATGGCAGCAATGGACTCAACGCCAATGCACATAGGTGGACACATCTTAGACCTAGTCTTCATGTTGGAACAGCTGCTAGATTAAGACCTAAGTGTTAATCTCTTCCCATGTCAGACCTCTCCTTGTTCACCTCAGGTTAATTGCTGCTTATAACCTCCATAAGATAGGATAATCTATTCAGTTGATTCGCTCTTGATGTCTTATGGGTCTGAAAGAATTCCAGTTGACACTTGGGGACTTTCTAAATAATATGAAATTCAATTTTGGGGGGCTCTGGTTCAGCTTTGGTATATGGTGATTGATAAGGTTATATCAAGGTGATTGATAAGATTATTCCCAAGCAACCTTTCCCTGCTTTCCCTAATCTTGAAAACCTCCTCGGTTTGCTTGGAAAATGAGGCCCCCAAAAGCCAAAATAATGTAAAATTACAAGAAAAAAACATTACTAAGTCAAGCAACAGAACACATACATTGGCGTAGAAAGACTGAAAGTAAAATTGCCCAAATACTAAATATGGGTATGTGGTTATATTTAAGTGTGCACTGTGGAGATAAGGATGGCATCTTATTTCTCTACCCTAATTTTGTCAGTGGACTGGACATTATCACTTAGGGGTGTACTCACTTTTGTTGCCAGCAGTTTAGACATTAATGGCTGTGTGTTGCATTATTTTGAGGGGACAGCACATTTACACTGTTATACAACTGTATACTCACTACTTTACATTGTAGCTAAGTGTCATTTCTTCAGTGTTGTGATATGAAAAGATATACTTAAATATTTACAAAATGTGAGGGGGTGTACTCACTTCTGTGATACACTGTAGCTGTATTTTTACACACAAGCTACACTAAATGTGGGCCATAGAGAATAAATTAAAGTTTAATTATTGTTTGATTGATATCCTACCTTTATTATTGTTATAATAAATTGTATAAATAACTCAAACTTACCTAATACTCCTTTTTCCTCCTAGTTTCCTCATGACCACAACCTGGACTGGCCCTTCCTTCCTTCCTTCCTTCCTTCCTTCCTTCCTTCCTTCCTTCCTGCCTTCCCTCCCTCCCTCCCTCCCTCCCTCCATAGTGGCCAAAGGCTTTTCTACCTTGTTTGTCTTGTACCTCTGATGACTTGTATTGCACATCACAGAAAAAGGTTAACATTTGGAGCAGTTCCAAGGTGGAGAACACCCTCTTGAGCATAGCAACAGCACTTAGACTTATATAATGCTTCACAGTGCTTTAAAGCATTCTCTAAGTGGTTTACAGAGTGAGCATATTGCCCCCAACAATCTGGGTCCTCATTTTATCAACTTCAGAAGGATGGAAGGCTGAATCAACCTTGAGCCGGTCAGGATCGAACTCCAGGCTGTGGGCAGAGTTTGCCTGCAATACTGCATTCTAACCACTGCACCACTATGACTCCAAGAGCACATCTCTTGAGTTATCTCTTCTTTCAAAATGCAGACCCACCAGCTGAAGAAGATTGTTTGCACCCCAACCACAATACCTAAATTCCACTGAGCCATTTTTTTTAAACCTTGAAACCTCAAAAAAAAAAAAGTTTCAAAACTCAATGAATAATTGGTCTTGCCCTGAAACCTCTCATCTCTTTCCTTTCTTCTTTCTTCCAAGCTTCCATCACTTGGGCAAAGAGACTGCTTCAAGTGCACCCAACAAGAGGACTAGATGAAAAAAAAAACCCACAAGAAGTTTAAAGAAGAGTTTTCATTGAAATCAAGTACCGTATTTTTCGGAGTATAAGACGCACCTTAGTTTTTGGGGAGGAAAATAGGGGGGAGGGGATTCTGCCTACCAGGTATTCATCTGGCTAGTCCTTAGCCTGGTCAGCTTCAGCACATTCGTTCGCTCGCTGGTTTTGAGGTTGGGGATGGTTGGGGCTATGCTTCTAAAGCACAGCTGATTGTCGGAGGGAGCAGCAATTAGAAAAGCAGGCAAAGCACAGATCACTTAGCTCATGTTTGGGCTGAAAAACAGCTTCAAAAGCACAGCTGATCCTCGGAGGGAGCTCCAGTGACTAAAGCAGGCAAAGCACAGAAGGGGTAAGAGAAGACAGCAGCTGTTCCTGGTAGCCATTTTGGGCACCGCACGAGCGTTTGGAGGCTGAAAATGCAACGCACGGCGCCCAAAAACACAAGCCATTGTCAGTGGCAATCTCTGCAGCCAGGAAGAGGATGTGCGGAGGCTGAAGGGTAGGGGCTGGCGAGTGGGCGAGGCTACATTCGGAGTATAAGATGCACCCAAATTTTCAGCCTCTTTTAGGAGGGAAAAAAGTGCATCTTATACTCCAAAAAATACGGTATATTCCTATGATGTAGCCCAATATTCAGTTATTCCTTGACAACAATTTGGTGCCATAGAATCATACATTTGGAAGGTGCCTTAATTTATCAAAAACAGAAAAACAGTTTATAAATGGTCCTATAATAATAAGAGAAGTTTCTGAAGCTAAAAAAAAAAAAAGATTAAACCAGGAAAAGTACTTATTATAAATGTTTTGGAGGTGAACTCTTGCAAGCTTTGCAAAATACATTGATTTTTACCTTATAGGGAGAAAAGATACCTGAGATATGGATACAGATATAAATTAATATCCAATGAAGGACAGAATTTGACTTTGACAAGAAATGATAGACCAATGCCATTACTTAAAAATAATTATAAACTGTTCACAATGATCCTAGCTGATAGACTGGAAATAATTTTACAAGAATTTATTCATAAAGGTTAAGATGGGTTTTTGACCTAAAAGACAATTAATTAAAACACAATGTTAGTACAGTTTTGGATATTTTGGAATACTTTGAACTGCACAGTGATTTTTGATAATTTGAACTGCACTTTTTAATGTACAATTTTGGAAGAACTAGACTTTGGGGAGAATTTTGTAAAATGGATAAAATTAATTTACACGTCATAGAAGGCACAAATAATTGTTAATCAGGATTTATCTAAACCATGTGAGATACAAAAAGGAACAAAGTAGGGTTATCCATTGTCTCCTCTTTTGTTTATTTAAGCTTTAGATATATTGAATAAAGACATAAGACAAGAGGAGAGGATTAAGGGTGTAAAGATTAGAAGATAAATCTATAACTTAAGAGCCTTTGTAGATAACTTGGTACTTGTCCCGGAAGATACTTTAAATGGAATTGAAAGTATAATGGAAAAATTAAAACAATTTCGTGCACTTCCAGATGTTAAGATCAACAAACAGAAGAAAAAGATGTTGAAAGGAAATATGAAGACACAAGAACAAATAAAATTGATGACTAAAATGGTTTTTAAGGGTGAGAAAAAGATAAAATATTTTGGTATTAATATGACAAATATGAATTTTATGACATTCTAAAATAATTATGTTAAGACCTGGAAGACAGGTTAAGATGGGATAAAACAAAATTATCATTGCTGGGGAGAATTTCTGTGTTTAAGATGACCTAGAATATTATTTTTATTTCAGACATCAGTTTTGACATATAATGTATCATTTAAACAATGGCAGAAAGACATCTAAAAATGCAAGTTAGTATAAGTTGTTACAAGATGTAAAATAAAGGAGGGTTGGGTTTTCTTGATTTGAAATTATATTTTGCAATCTACTGCTCGGTCTGGATGAAAGAATGGATGTTCCTAAAAAACATCCATTGGAATTAGAAGGGCATGATTTAACAGTTGGTTGGCATGGATATCGATGGTACGATAAATTTTAGTGTAGATTTTAAAAATCATTTTTGTTAGATGTGCCAATATGGAATGGTCAGACCTATGTGGCTCTCAGCACAGGAAATATTTTATAGAAGAGTAATGACTATTAATCATAAATTGTTGACTTACTTTGTTGTATTAGAATTTTCTCTAGGAGAATGTAGAATTAAAAACAAGAGAATTATTGGTTGAAGGACAGTAATGGCAATGTTTTTGTATGCATAATTATTAAAGATTTAAAGTGGATAAAAGAACTTTGGGTTTTGAACAATGTAAGACTGAATCTGAAATGGAACTGTGTACAAATGATGATTACGTTGTTGCTAGAATGTATAAACGTTTATTGAAATATGAAACAGAAGAAGTGGAAGAATGTATAATAGAATGGGCTAAAAACTTTGGTTATAATTTACATATGGATCAGAGGGAGAATGTAGTTGAAAGGGTTGAAATTTATAATATGTTATAGTCTTAAAGAGAATTTTTATAACATGATGTATCATTGGTACAAGTCACTGGAAAAACTGTTGAGAATATATAAAGGCTCTTCAAACCTATGCTGGAAATGTAATCAACAAGAAGAGACATTTTACCATGCTTCGTGGATGTGTAAAAAAAACAGAAAATGTTGGAACTCAACGACACACAATAATATAGAAGGTTTTAAAGATGCACATACAATTAAAACCAGAGACTTTTCTTTTGGAATTGATGGATAAGCAGCTGGGGAAGAAAAATATGGAACTTTGTTTTTATAGTTTCAGAGAAACTATTATATATACAAAAATGGAATGATAGTGAAGATGTTGGAACTTGCTGAGATAGCTACATTGACTCCTTCAATTGGAGATATGACATCATCTAAAGTTAATGATGGTTGGAAACCCCTTAATGGCTTTTTGTGAGAAACAGCAAAAATGCTATGATATATGATTCTGAGGATTAAAATAAAATTAACAAATTACAGAGAAAATATAAACAATGCCATAATCATAAAGAGATTATTTTACGTTTATACTTTAACTGCTGTAAAAGAAAATCAGAAATCACTTCTTTTATATATATTTTTCTTTTTTAAAAAATTCTGCACTTTTGTCTTTGCTTTTTTCTTATTTACTTCATTTTTCTTTTTTTCATTAGAACTAAATATTAGTTCTAAGGTACCTTAGAAGTCATGCCGTTCAGTCTTCTATTTAGTGCAGGAGCTGCTAGTTCATTAAAATCTGATGGGGCAGTCTATAAATCCTTTAAAATGAATGAATAAGCAAACAAATGAATAACTAAATAAAGATATATATCTTGTAGATGGGAAAGTAATCATTATGACCTAGAACTATGAATTTCAGTATCATTTCCTCTTCAAAAAAAGAAAAGAAAGTGAAAAGGATGCTAATAATTAGCTCAAGAATTAGCTAAACCAAATACTTCCTGCACTCCATGCAATTAGTTCAAGGGTCAGGAAAGAGATGTCTACAGGTGCAAGAATATCAGTTGGATGCCTAAGATGCATTCAGTCCAGGGGTGAAATGCTCCCAGTTCGCTCGTACCTGTCGGTCGCCGTAGAGCCGGTCGCCAAGGTAGCGTGAGGCCCCGCCCACCTGCCCGGACGCTGCCATTTGGGTTCTTTTACCCTCTGTGCATGCGCAAAGCGTTCTGTGCATTCACAGAGGGTAAAAGAACCCAAATGGCGGCAGTCTGGGCGGGTGGGCAGCGCCTCGCGCTACCTTGGCGACCGGCTCTACGGCGACCAACAGGTACGAGCGAACCGGGAACATTTCACCCCTGATTCAGTCATTTATAAAATAAAACAATTGTTTGTGAGATTTTAGTGATTCTGTGAAATTTTATATGAAAACATTGAAATCTTAATGTTAAGGTGTTTGTATAGTCATGCAAAATGCTGTAGCATTTCTGATTTTGCAAGATCCCAGATTCTGTAGTTCTGATTCCTGAAATGGATAAGAGGTTGAACTAGATCATGGTCCCCCAAAATGGTCAATATCAACTTCTAATGATTGATGGAACAATCCAAAGGATTGTTTTTATGCAGTATTGCAGGCTAATTCTGCTGACTGCCAATCGCCAGCAGTTCGGCAGTTCAATTCTCACTGGCTCAAGGTTGACTCAGCCTTCCATCCTTCCGAAGTCGATAAAATGAGGACCCAGATTGTTGGGGGCAATAGGCTGACTTTGTAAACCACTTAGAGAGGGTTGTAAAGCACTATGAAGTGGTATATAAGTCTAAGTGCTATTGCTATTATCATTCATAGCACTATTAATTAAAGTAGCGTCTATTGAATTATTTTTCCTATAATAAATGTTTGAGGATCCAATGAACAATATGGAACTTCTTGAAGAACATGATGAGCTTAAGATTTTGAGACCTCTGGACTAGATGATCTCCAGGATCCCTTCATGTCCTTACATTATATCATTTTATGATCTCATAAATGTTTAAATTTTAATGGTAGTCTCAGTAGCTTCTGGCAATCTAGGAACGGTAGCCAACTTCTGATTTGATCTGCTAATATGTCTGTCTTTGAACTGAAACCTATGCCATGAAATTCAAAGTGCAAAGAAGAAAAGATAGCCAGATTCCAATCTATATATTGTTTTGAGGTGTGCCAATTAGCTCCTTTCTCATAGAAATGAGGAGCCAATGGAACCACTCCTAGTTTCAAATAAGAAAATCCAACCTGAATTGTGAAAAGACCTGGCAAAGTAATGCTACATCAGCAGTCTAGAAATTTTTCCAAAATTCATCATATCCTCCTCTTACTCAGAAGCAGACACAATAAAAAGGGAACCCATTAGCATTTCATTTCCCTTACTGCTTTCTCTGAAATGCTGGCCATTTCTTTCAGCACAATTTTGTGTGGACACTTAGATCTCACAGTGGGTCGGCAACATTTAAATGTATATGGAAGTGTCCCATGTGCCACCTATGTGCACACTTGCAAACTGCTGGCAAAATATCTGTTGCAAATCCAGTTCTCCACCTCTCCTGGCAAGACATAAAGCAAAGATTTTATTGCCTATCAGAATTATGCAAGAACAGCCTTGAACCCTGTAGTATAAGATGTGGAAGGGAAAACATTCCTTGCTGTGAAATCTGCTCAGGTGTGCATTAAATTCTCCGAATTGTTCAGGGATATGTTGTTCTTGTTTGTACAGCCTTCCATGTAAAACCACATTGCTATTAGTCAAATTAGATTTTAACATTTGGTCTTGGAAATGGAGCTCTCTCACCTCTAGGCCTTTTCAGTGGGCCGTGCAATTTTTGTTTGTGGCTGCAAATGTTCTCATGCCCCCATCAAGTTCACATCCTTTGCATGTTGGCAGGTATGTTCTGAGTGACAGGAAAGCCTTTCTTGTGGTTGGTGAGTCACTGCACTTATCCACCAGCCACTCCTTGGGTGTGTATTTTATACCGATTGGCCCATTTCTCAACAGCAGCCGGTGCAGCTCCGAAACAATACAACATTGCCCATAATGACAAGGACACGTAGTGATTCAGTAGTCTTGACAGAAGGCCAAGGCACCACTTTCTTTCAAGCTTCTGGACTGCCAAGGTCCTTAGAAGCAAAACATCATGCCAGTTCAATGACTTTTGCTTGATAGACGACACCAGTTTAGCTCCAGAGTTTCTTAAATGTGTATCACTCATCCGAAACATTAGAATCTGTGTATTTCCTTCAAATGCTTTGTGTGACTCATCTCACTTTGTTAGTTATAAAGAAAGCAAGGGGAATCCAGCTCTGCTGAAGAATGAAGAACTTCCAGTGAGGTTATCTGAGGACCAATTTTACAGGTTTGAAGAAAATGGGTTGGGTTTTTTTCCCCTCTCCTTTTCAGAGTTCGAGTGAAAGCATCTTGGCCAAAGTCTATCTTAGTCCTATCCTACTGACTTTCTCAATCAGGTGCCCTCCAGATGTTTCAAAGTATAAAACTCCCCAAATACCAAGTCAAAATACTCTTACCTAAACTTTCAACTCATCTGGAGAGCAGCTGGTTGTTGAAGTCTACAATAATTGTTGAGGTCTACAATCATTCTAGCAATAGTAGAATCCCCAGATGAAAGCAGGTTAGTTTACCAAATATGTTGCTCATGTCAAAAGCAGGCATTCTGCACAAAGATGGCAAATCTTTATTGATTTGGCTTCTGAGGTGTGCCAGTTGCTCAACCCAGTTCCAAGAAAGATAGCAAAATTGAAATGGAAGAAATCTAATTTTTAATTTCAAAATGCAACAGAATACAAGAGAGTTAGATTAAGCTTGCAAAACCAGATGTAAGAATGTTCCTAATGGGAACTAGATGAATCAAATGTGGAATCTGGGCAGAAGGTGGTGACTGACAGGAACAGCTTAAAATAATTTGGAGTCAGCATGGAATCCGACAATGCAACAGTAGACCCAGTTTGCAGTCTGGTGAATTGATGAAACCAATGCAAATCATTTTGTCTGAGCCTGTTGCTCAACCATGAAATTTCCGTGGTGGTCTAAACTTCTTATGAACAATGATAGTACATTGCTGGTTATGTCATCGCTCTGTTAGACAACATGTTACTCAGCAAATGAAATATGAAGTCCCAGAAGATAGAATGAACCTGGGAAAATATGACTTGCTCTGCAGCTTAATTTAACTAAGGTACCCAGGATTTCAGTTAAGTTAGTTTAAGCTTAATTTAATTAAGGCACATGATTTCTTGTTTTGTGCATATTTATCAAGGTGTTGCTACGAACTCAAACATTGTTTTCAGAACATGCATTTACATATCAGATTTTTGTTTACTCCCAGCCTTGTGGTTACAATGAACTCTGTCTGGTGCTACTTTAAAAAAAAAATTGGGAAATTTTAATGAATTCAAATATAGCAGTGAGGAGATTTATTCCACGCTTGTTTTAATTCTAGCTCTATCAAATTTATCTGCCACCTCTTTTTTTCCATGCTGAGTTTAATGTTTCTTTTAAAGTCCAAAATGAACCTGGACTTAAGAATTGTATAGGTCATGGAGGCCTTGCTTCTTAACAATTGTCAGGAACCTAAATGTTAGAACATCCTACTTTGGAGTTTTATCACATTCTCTCTCATTTCTATTACTGTGGTTTTTATCTTAGTTAAGATGCCTCTTCATGTGTTTTCTGTCTGTATGTTTCATTTCAAATGTGTAATTGCTTTATTTTAAATATTGCATTTTATTTTTTATTATGATATGTTTATGTGTTTTCTTTTCACATTCCACCTTCAAAGTCAACTGTTCCTAGGATGGCTCATAATTATGATTTTGCATTTTTAATGCTGTGATATCACATAAAGTGGAGTAACCAATAATGAACAGAAGGATTAAATAAACAAGTTAAAATTATTTTATTGTTGTTGATGATGATGTTTTATTACATGACTGTGTGTTATGATTGTGTTATATTTTGTTGTTTTGTAATTTTTTGGGTTGTCGCACAGTCAGCCAGATACTCAGACTACATTTGGATTTGACATTTTTATCTACCTATCAGGTCCTTCCCAATTCGTCAATGCCAATGGTGTTCAAGTGGTGCTCCAGTTGTTTTGGGATTGCACCCAAGGCGCCTAATATTATTGTGCTTATTATTTGTTAATGTAGTATTATTATTATGCCTCATTTGATTTAAAGCTAATTTAATTTATACATGAATAATATATTTGATTTATACATTCAGTTGTATTTGGAAATATACATAAATTATTGCAAACAGACAAATGTGATGGCTTGGATTCTACTTAGGAGTAAAGGAGAGGAAGTCATATTTTATAGAATAGACACAGAAAGCAAACTGAAATTGCCTGATGATCCTATAGGGGAAGGAAACAGTTAACAAAAATCAGATTGTTATTATTTCTGTGATGTCAAGGAATTAAATACATGGGTACAATAAATGACATTATTTAAATTAGAAGGTGCTAGCATCAGTAGAAAGGGTGGACTTGAAGTCTCTTTAGAAGAGCAGGATCAGTCCATAGTAAGGTCATGTTGCTTCTTTTCAGATCCTACATTCCTGTTATAATTTATCCTATTTTGTACATCCTACAGTTCCAGTGTGTGTATGGCCTGCAACCTTGTGGTCTTTAGGGTTGTTCTGTGTTCCTTTGGTGAAGAGCCCAATGATCACTATAGGAATGGGCATGCCAATAAAGATCCTTTGTTGCATCTGTCTTTCTATCTGTCTAGCTTGGTTCCTGATTTAAGTGGCCACAACATTCCTTTCTCCTGCTGCAAGAGTCAAGCTATTGTGCCTGTGGTTTGAGACTGGTGAGTTATAGTTAAGACCCATTTCTAAAGGAATGTAGCTATTTCTGAATGGGAGTGGATTCTGAAAGGTGTGAGAATGGCTAACCTGGCTATAATTCACACACATTATTGCAAACTCTATCACACAAAACCAGCATGCCAGAATATCGATGTATAGTGCATTAATCAATCAGTGTGGATTAGTATAGTGTGGAATGATGGGAAGGTTTTCTTGACAATCAAAGTCATTGAGTTACCAATGGTTCCCTGAGATTAAAGCTATTCTATAGCCCAGAAGATACCTGTCCTGCACCTGTCCTATTTCTCCAGGCATCATCATCATCATCATCATCATCATGACCTGGCCATCGAAACTATGCGATTATGGATGAAACATGTAACAGTGATACCCATTGTCATCGGGACACTTAGTACCATGTCCAAGAATTTTGCAAAATACATCAAGAAGTTGCAGCTTCCTGCTGTAGCGTCAGCGGCGCTGCAAAAGACTGCGCTACTCGGAACAACATACATTTTAAGAAGATACTTGGTTGATACCTAGGATGCTGGCAGCAACCCATATCAACCATCAGAGCCAGTCAATGATATTGTGATACATTTTTAAATGTTCAGTTGACTGAGTTTCATGTATAATGAATAAAAGTTTATAATAATAATAATAATAATAATAATAATAATAATAATAATAATAATAATAATAATAATAATAATATCATCATCATCATCATCTTGGTGAAGCCATCCTTATTCCCTTTGATTTATGAAAGTGAAAACTTAATTAGTATAACTGAAATAAAATATATTTTCCTATTTACCATGTATTTGTTTCCTTATTGTTGTCTCTGGAACAGTCTCTTCTACAGTGTAAAATGCCAGAGACTTTCATAGACTTACATTAATGAGACCTACATTAATGAGACCTAGTGGTTAAGGAACAAGGGTAGAAAATGGGAGATCATGAGTTCAAGTCCCGCCTTAGCCATGAAAGCCAGCTGGGTGACTTTGGGCCAGTCTCTTTTCTGTCAACCCAGCCAACCTCACAGAGTTGTTGTAGAGAAAATAGGAGGAGGAAGATGTGTTGGATATGTTCGCCGCTTTGAGTAATTTTTCAAAAGTAATAAAGACTGGATACCAATAAATAAATAAAATAAGGAACCATCTGAATTCCTGTGCAGGACATTTTAATTAGTAATAATTGTAATCAATTATATAATCAATGAGTAATATTAGCAAACATTGCCAATTATAGACGCACCAACACACACACTCACACATGTATAGATATCAGTAAATGATATAATATGTAAACAAATATAAATTAAAAAATCAAAATAATTATATGATAAGAAAAGTGTTTCAGAATTAGCTTACGTTATTTCAAGGAAAAGTGGAGACCAAATAAAATGCTATGTTAATTGCTATTATGTGATCTTAAGGAAGAATGATATGTTTAATGGGATAATTATTACGGTTATTATGTTTTATAAAATCTTTTCCATCATCTTCAAGGAATAATTATGCCTTAAAAGCATTGTGCTAAGTAGGAGGTAAATAAAGAAATTAAGAAGTTTTTTTTAAAAAATAACTAGGAATATGTCCACTTTTACACAAACTTTTTCAGACTTAGGCAGAGTCAGGTTTACCACTGAAGGCCCATTCAACACCTAGTTGTAATACCAGTAGGAAAACATTAAATACCAGTATACTCAGTATAAAACTTTTAAATATACAGCTGAAAAGGGGATAATGTTTGGAATACGTGAGGGGCTTTCAAAAGTTTGGAAACTGTTGCTGTCTCCGAAGGACACATTTGAAGCTTAGAAAGCTTAATTTTGATAAAATAAAATACCCTGACTGCTCTCCATTTCCAAGTAGGAGAGGTTTTGAGCACTAGATGGCAGCAACGTATGAACAACCAAGAAAGAGGTATCCAGGAATGGATATTCAGTGTATTTTCTTTAGGTGATCAACTTTGCACCTCAAATAATGTTTCTGAATTAGAGAGCTCAGAAAAAAATACAAACCTTTCTATTACATACCAAAATCCAAAAGATACCGAAGTTAAGTTATTCTCTCCAATATTACAAGGAAAAACACTATTCCAAAGAAAGACACTATTGCAAAGAAGATAGGGGGAGGACTTTGGAAAGCATTGGTCTTTCAATATTTTCAAAGGAATCATCTCCTTTTATGCCTCAAAGTACTTGAATCAAAGGCAAAAGACTGATACAATTTGAAGAGAAACCAATAAGTGATAAGAAATAAGGCACAACATAAGAAAATGGACATTATGTTTTTATATGGTCTAAATATAATCACGTCAAAGGCTGGTATATTGGACACTGGGATTTCTTATATTGACTGTCTTCTTTCTCTTTTTTTCAGTTTATTATTATTTTCACTGTTCTTTTACTTTCCCTCATTGGAAAAAAAATGAAAAGGTATTTTTATGGAAAAATATTTTAGATATTTTCTTTATGGGTACAAATTGATAGAGTTTTTCTTTTGGACTTTGTTTCTCTTATTAACATCCTCCCCAAATATACATAGTTGCTCTTGTGAAAAATCAGGATCTCCTCATGAGCCAGCAGTGTGCAGCGGCAGCCAAAAAAGCCAATGCAATCCTAAGCTGCATTAATAGAGGGATACAATCTAGGTCTAGGGAGATACTAATACCACTCTATAAAGCCTTAGTTACACCACACCTAGAGTATTGCATCCTTTTTTTGTAACCAAACCAAAAAAAAGAC
>QLTV01003430.1:1699842-1717870 GCA_003457575.1 Thermophis baileyi
GGGTTGGACTAGATGACCTACAAGGTCCCTTCCAACTCTGTTACTCTGTTACTCTTCTCTTGGGAAATGAGAAGTGGAAATATGGAACAGAGGGTTGTATGTTGAAAATCTGCCCCCTCACCTGTATTTCTCAAACACTCCACCCCAACCAAGCATAATTTCACTGATTTGTTTCCTCCTTTGGAAAAGTATAAACAATAAAGGTCACTTGTTTTGCATCAATGGAACCAAACATTATTTTTAAAGAAA
Source organism: Thermophis baileyi (assembly GCA_003457575.1). NCBI lineage: Eukaryota > Metazoa > Chordata > Lepidosauria > Squamata > Dipsadidae > Thermophis > Thermophis baileyi. Next base: position 1,700,092 of record QLTV01003430.1, read on the forward strand.
TAGACAACAGACCCTCAGCACACCACTGATGTGTACATTTTGATGCCAGATAATTAATTGTATCTTTACTGCAAAAAAAAATGTAGTTTACAGATGAGCCACAGTTAATCTCACTCATTTTAAATTGAATTGTTGCTTATCTTCCATTGGGCCTTGGCTATATTATTATCTACTGAAATTATATCTTAGATTGATGGTGGAGTTTTTCCTTGGAATAGGTTAGATTTTCAAATGCTTGAAACAGCATTTAGCTGTTTTCCAGTGCTAGGTCAAGAGATTATCTGAGCAGGTGGCTAAAGTCAACAAAAATGGTCTGAAGTAGTACTAGATATTTAAAAGGACCCAGTTTTGTCACAATATGCACAAACTAGAAATCCAAGCATGCTAACAGGGGGGAAATGTTTTTCTTGAGTATAGGAAACTATTGCTTTAAGTGAGTGATTAATTCATACCTGATATCCTGTAATATGATTGATGGTATAATTAGCTCTGCTTGTAATATTTGCACTAGATATGGTGGATTTCATCCTCATGCAACCCAAGATTGTGATGGCATCTTATTACTGCATCATTGGATCAATTGTTATTGCTTTCCTTTTGTTCACAACTACAAGAAAAATATATATAAAGACTATCAAAGAAAGCTATCCACTTCAATAATGGCAGGAGCCAAAGATCAGTCACTTGGAAATGAGGTAAAATAATTTTTTCAGTTGTCTAAACATTATAGGACAGCCAGTCTGGTGTAGTGGTTAAGACCTCAGGCTTGAAACTTCTAGAAACTAGAAGTTATGTGCATAACAATGTACAACATCTGTTCTGAAAAATAATGTAGCTCTACTATTAAGATTTGATTCTTCTAAGAAGAATCACGAACGTAGCCATAGCAGACTTTTTGTTTTTAATGAACAAAGGGTAATGTTACGTACGGAGGTACGTAGCCAGAATTTGCATACACCTCCCGGATTGGCTAAGCCGACGGCGGGAAAAATAAACCGCTGTCAGTGGCCGGCTAGGCTGCCAGAGCTCTTTAAATAGCGAGCTCCAGCAGCCTGCCGGCAGTTCGTATTGCTACCAGCTAGGGGAATAAAGATGTTGAATTGTTCACGTGTCTGGCTCCTTCTTTCCGTGCCCACATCTAACACTGGCGACGAAGGTGGGATTCTGAAGAAGGACCAGAAGGAAAAAGGCACCTCGTGGCATCCGTGGCCATCTTTACTGCAAGGATTGTCCTGCATCGGCCAAACCTGAGTATGGCTACCTAAACCTCCCCCGCACCAATGATCTTCGATCCAAAGACAGAGGAATGGCATACATACATGAGCCGATTCCGAATGTTCCTGGAAGCCAACAATTTGCAGGACCTAGCCGGCAAGCGCAAGAGAGCCCTCTTTCTCACCTACTGCAGTACAAAATTTTATAAGATGGCACAGACCCTAGTGGCCCCTGCTGACATCGAATCCATCTCATGTGCAATGCTGCAAACTACATTAAAGGATCACTATGCTCCAACCGCGACACCCATGGTGAGCCGAAATGAATTTTATCATCAGTACCAGAGAGAATGTGAGACCATCAACGATTTTGTGGCCAAGCTGAGGGAGATCGTGACAAAATGTGAGTTCATAAATCCTGAAGAGATGATGAAGGACAGAATCGTCTTAGGGATGAGAGACCTCATGCTACAAAAGAAGTTGCTGGTACGGCAAGGAGTCACCTTTAAGGATGCCGTGGAAGAAGCAAGGGCAGCAGAATCCTCCGATAACTCCGCAGCCGACATCTGAAAGACAAGCGGAGTACACCAGATATGACTACACATTGAGTCCCCGCCCAGGAAAAAACATCAGCCATGCCCCACACCTGAACTCGTGGAGGATCAAGCACTGGTGGATCAAATCCTGCTAATAGACATTGATAAGACCAGTCCGGTCACATCCAATGACATCGCAGAACTCACAAGAAAAGACAAAGTATTATCCAAAGTATTGGACTGGGTGTTAAGGGAATGGCCACAGGAGAAGACGGGGGACGAATTCAAGGGATTCCAAAATAAGCAACTAGAACTGTCAGTACTCAAGGGACGTTTACTGTGGGGGGGGGGGGCAGAGTCGCTGTACCCCAGAGCTTGTGGAAACAAGTGCTACAAACATTACACATAGGACACCCAGGAATTGTTTTCATGAAGGCGTTAGCAAGAAGTTACATTTGGTGGCCCAACTTGGACCAAGACATCACAGAATGGATGGCGATCTGCATGCCATGCCAGGAGACACGGCCAGCCCCTTCCTGAACACCCCCTCAGGAATGGGAAAAGCCCAAGGGATCCTGGTCAAGAGTACACATTGATTTTGTGGGACCTATGGTGGGACAGACATTCCTCATAGCCGTGGACGCATACTCAAAATGGCTAGAGGTCGTAATGATGCCCACACTGACCACAGAGGCGACCATCCGAACATTACGGCGAATGTTTGCAACGCACGGTCTACCCAACGTCCTCGTCTCAGACAATGGTCCTCAACTAACTGCAAAAAACATGGAATCTTTCCTGGCCGAATTGGGCATAAGGCACGCCCTAGTGTCACCATTTTGCCCAGCTAGCAATGGCCAGGCCGAAAGAATGGTGAGGATGATGAAGGAAATGCTCACCAGGATGGGCCCGGGGAACTGGCAAGAAAGAATCGACCAGTTCCTGCTAGCCCAACATATCACGCCAAGCGCAGCCACCAACAGAAGCCCATCCGAATTATTAATGGGTCAGAAACTGAGGTCCCAACTGGACCGGCTGAACCCCAACTACCATCCAGAGACCCCCTTAGATTCCACCAGACAAATCAGGACACTTGCAATAGACGACCCCATCACTATGCAGGGAACCCCAAATGGGTGAGACCTAAAGTAGTGGCTGTCACCAGTCCCAAATCATATCGAGTCGAACTGGAAGACGGCCAAATGTGGTGGAGGCACATAGATTAACTCCACCGGATGCTAGGAGACTCATGGCTATGCCAACCAGATGAACAGCAATCTCAAACAATTCCCAGAGAGAGACCAAATCAACCCGGGTCTCCGCCCCGAGGAGCATACACAACCGGCGAATGAGGGGGCGAAAATGGAGATCCAGCCCTGCCTAGGAGTACACAAGAGGCCCTATTCTCAAGCCCGAGGGAGGAGTGCGAGCACTTGCCTGGAGGTGCCGGAGTCCAGCGAAGTCACCCTGGACCGGAGGGCGGAGCCACCAGGCCGGAAGCTACCACGCCCAATGGAGGCTTCCAGTTGCTTCCACCGATAGATCCAGGAGTGGCAACAGGCATGTCCACACTGAACAAAGTTCCAGGAACAACTGAAGCGCGCAGGCCCAGTAGGACTGTTAGACGCCCCGCCTACCTGCGTGACTACGTAACGTTTGTCAATCCTCGATTGGACAGTTCTCAATCTAGGAGGGGAGGGGTGTTACGTATGGAGGTACGTAGCCAGAATTTGCATACACCTCCCGGATTGGCTAAGCCGACGGCGGGAAAAAAAAACGCTGTCAGTGGCCGGCTAGGCTGCCAGAGCTCTTTAAATAGTGAGCTCCGGCAGCCTGCCGGCAGTTCGTATTGCTACCAGCTAGGGGAATAAAGGTGTTGAATTGTTCACATGTCTGGCTCCTTCTTTCCTGCGCCCACATCTAACAGGTAACATTTAACATGAGAAACGATAACGGTAAAGTTGCAAACCAAAGCATATCTTCGAAATAGGTTGAATCACACTGAGTGCTTATCAGGCACAAGAAATCAGGAAGCAAGGCGGTTCAAACAAATACAAATTTATTACATGCTAACGCTTTCTAAAAGAATCTGAACTACTAACTGTCAAAGGAAATTGGTGGTAGAGAAGAGTCAATGGAATTCAAGGTAGTCTGGACTTAGGTCTCTTGTGGGCACAAAAGGACTCAAGATTGATGACATGCTTGATCCCTCCTTCGGGCTCAGCCTGGTCTTTTCCTACAGTGCTGTTACTTTTCAATCAAATATGAAGATTGAACCTATGTTTCAAACATCCTTCCTTGAACCAAACTAGCCTCAAGACTTCAGCTGTTACTACTGTAGAAAAAAACATGCTTTGTGTGTGTGGAAAACAGCTTTTGAAATCAAAGAGAGGAAGCGTTGCACTGTCTGGCACAAGCCATGGATCTGATCTTTAAACAGCCTTTTCAATTTGCACTGGTATGGCCTTCCAAACAGTTTTGCATCCAACCACAAGAGTCAAAAAGTTAGTATTTTTTTCTGATCTTCATCCAAGGAAAAGACAAATCATGGAGCAATTTTCAAAAGTGAAATTATCTAACTGGAGGGAGCCATCTACCTGTCCTGGAAGAATCATGACAATTGGAGTCGTGCCTTCTCCTTTGGGTGAGAGCCTAAATTCTTGCTGAATTTGCTTTTCTCCTAACAGTTGACATGTTGTTCAGTTGCAACCAAGGTGCTTTCCGTTCTTGGAGCTGGGAGTAGAGAAATCTGGATTATAAAATAGTCCTTAAGCTTTTTAAGGAGGCAACCTACATTGCCTCTGAGAGGCTGTATTGTACAAACCACACCTGGGCTGGATATAGTCCAGTATAGAAAACAGAGTGAGCAGGGAAGCATGCAAAGTGAAGCCACATTCCTGATGAAAGGCTAATTCAGCAAGAATGCAATTCCCTGGGAAATTTAAAAAAAAAAAAAAATACACTGTTGAGATTTTTGCAAGAGGAATATGCTGAAGCAATTGCTGAATCAGTAACGTACAAGAGCGAACAGTAAACGCAGCAGACCATCTGGTGTCTAATTTGCATAATGATGATGTGATAATCATAGAGCACAAAGGGACTAAGTTACCTGAATCAGAGTGCTCAAATTTTGACTGCAAGACCACTTTGGACCAAAAAAAACAGTCAACAGTGCTAACTATCTTGTAAGGGACTTCCTAAATAATACTAAATTCAGATCCCTAGTTCAAATCCCATGGTTATCACCTGCTTGCAAGACAGACTAAGAAACACCTACTTTCTCTTAACCAAAGCATACATAACAGCATTTCTAAATAGCGGACTTTAAAAAGCAGAAACTTTCCAAGCTTTGACAAACATCAAATGAATGGGGTTCTTATTTTCTTTTGAACCTGTGGGCACTTTGAAATCATTAACTTTGAAATCATTTTAAGGACACTTGAACTATAGGTCTTCCACAAGCTCCAACACAGCTTACCAAAAGTTATCCATATAACAGAAAGTAAACTGTTCCCTGTTATGCTACTGGATCTGGATGACAATTGGCATCTAGAGGACAACAAAATCATATAGACAACTCTAGTTCTTTGCTGTGATTATTTGATAATCTTGTGGTCTAATGCAGCCCAAATCTTTAATAATCTCCTGAATGGTATATATTGTTTCAAGCTACCAATAGACTCTTAACTTGATATAATGATTTCATCATAAAAAAAAGAAATCTCAAAAAGTGTTTGCAATAGATGTGAGATTGAGAAGCATTCTTGGAATTAAGGAGAAAGTCTTGAAGCTGATACAGTACTTTCCTATAGAGCACAGTAGCTTCATCTTACAAAAAATGTTTTAAAATGTAGTAGTATATTTTATATTTAACCATGTACACAATACTTATAAATATATAAATAAATAAATATGTATAATACCAAATTCTGGCTGGGTGACAAAGCAGGAAGGTCATATTAGTCCACTGTTGGTGACTCAGATGACACTAAATATATGCCCATTATTATTTATAATGCATCACCAAATCAGATCTCATCTATTTTAGTGTTTATGCTCTAGAAGTAGGAATGAGGAGACAAGAGCCGAGGTGGCGCAGTGGTTAGAGTGCAGTACTGCAGGCTACTTCAGCTGACTGCTAGCTGCAGTTCGGTGGTTCAAATCTCACCGGCTCAAGGTTGACTCAGCCTTCCATCCTTCCGAGGTGGGTAAAATGAGGACCCAGATTGTTGGGGGCAATATGCTGACTCTGTGAACCGCTTAGAGAGGGCTGTAAAGCACTGTAAAGCGGTATATAAGTCTAAGTGCTATTGCTATTGCTATTTGTGAAACTCACAAACGCTGTTAAAAAGTGTTAGGCAGGATAATTTAGCTGCCATCAAGCTGGTCTGAGATTGTTTTCATAGATTCCATTAAATGCTTCACGACTTTTCTCTCATAATCCAGGTGCTGTGAAGGGCACCCAAAGAAAGGTACATATGTGTTTAAACAAAAAACACAGGAAAGAAAGATTAAGCTGTATGAACCAGGAAAATGTGAGGATTATTCTTCATGCAATGTACACTTAATTCTACTCATTCATGTCCTTCAGAAACAGTGGGTGCAACGGTGTCTGATGTATTATGTACTGGTGTCCTGCACCAAATTGTACACAGCCAAGAAGTTAAACAGGGTTATTGTGGAGAAAATAGGAGAGAACATTTACACCACACTGAGTTATTCAAAATAATGACGGAATATACAATATATGAATTCAAATGAATCAAAGTGAAATGAGGAATCAACTTACAGGGTGCTGAAGCATTCAACATCTTCATCAGAAAGGAAATGGAATACAGCTAATCCTCTTTTGGGGATCACAATTAAAATCTTTCAGTCCTGAGATCACAGTTGAGACCTAGAGGTCATTATGTGAAGTGATCACTAAGTGAAACCACTACTGTGCTTATGATCTTACTTCTGCTCTCCTTTGCTTTACAGACCCGCAAAGGTTGTAAATGTGAGGATTGGTACTTTCTTATCACTGTTGTAATTGCAAAGGGTTGCTAAATGAGGCAGTCACTAATCAAGGATAGCCAGTACAGTATCTGAGGGAAAAAAAATCTGGAATATCCTAAAAGAGGTTTCTGCTGTTAAACCTAGATCCAACATGTTGGAAATACTGTATGATCTTAGTTATTTGATTCCTCAGCACCTTGGACCCTAATAAGTACAGCAGGCAGCAGAATGTTGCTAGAGCAAGGGTGGGCAATTAATTTTCCCAAGAGGCCACATGAGAAACTGGGACTGTTGTGGAGGGCCAAACCAATAGGGCTGTGAAAGTGTGTAGACACACACGCATGGACACACATAGATTGGGGGGGCAAAGAGCAGTCACATTCAAAATAAAAGCAATGCAGTTTCATTGAGGGCATGGCATACACTTATTTACATTCAATTTCTAATTTCTGATTGATCTCATGCAGGCTGAACAGGGACAGCCAAAGGGCCAAATGTGGCCCATGGCCATAAAATGCCCAGGTCTGTGCTACAGTTAGGCGCGTCTTCTGTGTTATCTCTTTTTCTCTTTGTATAAAATGGCTAATCTCCGAATGCTTCATCCCTGTAACTTTGTCTTTGACTCTCTGCTGAATACGATGCAGCCAACTAGAAGCTAGGATTAGCCTATTCTCTCCCAAATATTTTTTTTAATAAAATGTCCTAGTGTTAAAATTATAAAGAGCTGCTCCACTAGTCCTTGCTCAGATTAGATTCTTGTTCTCCATGCACATTTCCTCATTTGATTCATCTGTTCTGACCCAGCTTACTGATAACACAGCACAAACAGCATCCGTACAAACCTTGTTTTAATAGTAACAGCTACTAATTGCCTTGCTTAGCAGTCATCCTAAATTCAAATAAAGTATAAAACAGTCTTTTCTGTGCAAGGGCTGTTAATTAATCTCCTTAACAGTCGGCAATAGTCCAAGCAAAAGAACACAAGTCTGATGAAGAGTCTTTCAGATAACAGCAGATAACCCACACGAATCTTACTGTTTTTGGCAAAATGCCCAGAAAAAATTTGCAGGCAACTTTGACGATTTCAAACGGGAGCAGAACAGAGATTTGAATTCAAAGACAAGGACTTGAAATGAACGAAGTTGTTTCCTGCAAATTCCCCAATCGTTTTCCTCACTTAAATAGGCTATGGGAGTGGCCAATTATCCCCAAGCCTTACTCCCGAGTAGTCCTTTTCCTCAGAAGCCATTCCTGCCTTTTGGCAGCTCTGCACACGCGCACATTGAGAATAGGCTCCTCCTCTTCTTCTTCACTCGTGGCACTCGTGGCAGCCTCTGGAGGTTCTGAAGGCCCTGGCTGAATCCCTGCCTCTGGCACCGAGCCTTCTCCAGCCTCCTTGCTGTCCGACTTTGGTGCCAGCTGCACAGGCCGCTGGCGAATCACAATACTAGCCTCCTCGCTGTCCGGCTCTGCCACTAGCTGCACAGGCCACTGGTGGACCACAACATCATCAAACTACTAGCCACAGTGAACAATGCACACAATTTCATGAGTATTGTGTTCAACTGTCTCAGAAGCAATGAAAAAAGAAATACAATCTTTGTCTATATATAGCTTCTGTGCTTATGAGCCGAGGTGGCGCAGTGGTTAGAGTGCAGCACTACTTCAGCTGACTGCTAGCTGCAGTTCAGCGGTTCAAATCTCACCGGCTCAAGGTTGACTCAGCCTTCCATCCTTCTGAGGTGGTAAAATGAGGACCCAGATTGTTGGGGGCAATAGGCTAACTCTGTAAACCGCTTAGAGAGGGCTGTAAAGCACTATGAAGCAGTATATAAGTCTAACTGTTATTGCTATTGCTATTATGTTTGGGAAAGCTAGCCACTGAAAGGATAGCCACATCTCAAGAGAAGTGCACATGGGCTTTGCAGTGAATATTCAGAACCGTGGAGTCCTTGGTGCTCTCTGAGCTTGGTTGTTTTCTTGCAGACATTTCATTGCTCAGTTAGGTAACATCTTCAGTGACCAATCTCAGAGAGCACCAAGGACGTCACAGAATAACCCCGAGCTACAAATATTCTCTTCTATTGAAACATCCAGGATCTTTGTACATACCTTCTATATGTACATAGTGTACATACTTTCACAAATAAAAAAGTGTAAATCAGCTCTTAATGCCTTTGTGCTGAAAGTTGCTTTCTTGAATTCAGATTTCCTAATCTTCTAAACTGATAATACAGTCAGCTGTGATTTCCAGTTCTTCTTTCTAAGGATGCAATAGAAGATGCCTTGATTATTGTTATTATTATTAATTTTTTTAGCATTTGTGGCTTTGGGTGATGCAACCCCCATGTACATCTTTCTAATGCTGTTTTGCTTCTAGGAAAAAGGCTTAAAGGAAAGTACACAGGCTTAAAGTTGCATTTATAAAACTCGGCAGATATGTCATAATTGGCTGCATGGGCTTAGTTCTAATGAAATATACACAGATAATAACCATCAGGCATAAAAGGATGCCAAAAGCAGAGATTGCAACAACATAAAGACCACCGTGATCCAGCATAGAACTTTAGTGCCAGGAGCAGAAATATTTTCTCTTAATTGAAATAAATGTAAGTTCATTATACCCATTGTTGTTTAAAGTCAAATTCGCTCATCTTCCACAAGCTCTCCTCATAGATTTCTTCTAGCAAATTCAACAGAAAATTGCTACACAGCAGTACTAGATTAACAATTATGCCAAGTATGTTGCAGAACTCAAGGCCAAACCAAACATGATTTTATGGATGTTGTGAATCCTTTCATGCTTATTTACTGTCTCTGTGGTCTGTCTGTCCGTCCGTCCATCCATCCATCCATCCCTCCATCCATCCTTCCATAAGGTGGCAAGCAGAATAATCAATGTAGTAATCAAAATAGGACTGGACACATTTATGGAAGATCAGCCTATCAATAGCTGGGAATATAGCCAGTCCTCGACTTACGACCACAATTGACCCCAAAATTTCTGTTGTTAATTGAGACATTTGTTAAACGGGTTTTGCTCCATTTTATGACTTTTCTTGCCACAGTTGTTAAATGAATCACTGCAGTTGATAAGTTAGTAACCTGTTTGTTATGTCAATTTGGCTTCCCCATTGACTTTGCTTGTGAGAAGGTCGCAAAAGGGGATCACATGACCCGAGACACAACAAAGATCATAAATATGAACCAGTTACCAAGCCTCTGAATTTTGATCACATAATCATGGGGATCCTTCAAAGGTCGTAACTATGAAAAACGTTCATAAGTCACATTTGTCAGTGCCATTGTAAACTTGAACGATCACTAAGTGAACTGTTGTAAGTCGAGGATTACCTGCACTAATGGCTGTTTACTACTTTCTCGACTGTAAGAAACAGTCGAGAAAGAATACTGGTTTCTTGGAAAGGACAATAGGAAGGGGGTTATTACTCTCAGTCCAGGTTTGTGAACTTCCAAGTAATTCCTGTTGGCCCCTACATGTTCCTTGTCTAGCAAAGTTTTTCTTGGGTTCTTCAGAAGAAAATTTTAACCTGCCATGGACTTCATGACTTTTCCTCCTCTGCTCATCTGCTATGTACAATGGAAATAAAGCTCCCCTTAGTCCAAATCAAGACCATTTAAATGTATAGGGAAAATCAGGTAAGGGGGAATATTGTGATCAATCAAACCATGTATGCCACAAAATCCCCATCTAAAATCAAACCATAATCCTGACCTGGATCAGCTGTCAGACTACACTGGGGGAAAAAATAACTCCAGTATAATCCAAATCAATCAATTACCTTTAGAAATGTGCAGTTCTTAAAATAGGAGCATAAAAAGGGGAAATAAATATGGAAGCTTTGCCTGCTGCTAGCACAGAACACCTACGTTTGGATACCACACTGGTTCTATTGGGTGAAGAATTCTTCATGTGGTGTAAAAAGGACAAATGCATCATATGTTAAGTTCTTTAAATGCGAATCTATAAAGAAAGCCACAATTTTGTTATGAATTTGCTCTCTGTCCCATCTTTTCTTTCATCTGTTTGTAGTGATATCTGGCCCACCACCCATGGTGTATTCTTATGCAAGAAAATTCTGTTGCAATTCTCCATTTTGCCAAGGGTGCAGAACTTCTATAGAGCTCAGAATTATGCAAGGTTGAATTTAATACTTCTACTACATTTGGGTACTGGCTAAGCACCAACAAGGATTTCCTGGGAATTCCTCGGTCTATATCCAAAGACCCAAAACTGTGATGTCAGGACAATTTATGTTCACATATCAAGCTCAAACTCTTTATTTATTTAAACAGATGGAGATGGCCTAAGATTACATCTGCTGCCTCTGGCTGCAAGTAGAAGCCTACATGGATTTACTTGAATTTGAGTAGAACTCTGTAATGCTGAAGATCATTCTTTGATTGTTTTTTTCATGAGATAAATGCCATTTCTGTGTCCTTCCCATGTCGCTTTTGTAACCAGGATAGTTTTTTTTTTTATAACCAGGATTGGGTTGCAGGATTTCGATATGGCTAGTTTAGAGAAAAGAAGGACTAGGGATGACATGATAGCGGGGTTCCAGTAGTTGAGGGGTTGCCACAAAGAAGAAGAGGGCAACTTATTTTCCAAAGCACCAGAAGGCAGGACAAGAAACAATGGATGGAGACTAATCAAGGAGAGAAGCAACCTGGAATTAAGGAGAAACTTCCTAACAGTGAGGACAATTAACCAGTGGAACAGCTTGCCTCCAGAAGTTGTGGGTGCTTGATCACTGGAGATTTTTAAGAAGAGACTGGACAGCCACCTATCTGAAATGGTATAGAGGCTCCTGCTTGAGCAGTGGTTGGACTAGAGAACTTCCAAGGTCTCTTCCAGCTCTATTTCTGGCTGGCCATTTCTGTTTACCAATTAAATAAGACTTTGATCCTCACTGTGTAAAATACTACTTTGTATTTTACTGATTATTACATTTATATTGTTCATGCTCAATCCCAACCGCTTGGGAGCTCCGGGCATACACATAGGGGACTTTCCTCACTTTAACACCACTCTATTATAAAGTAGACTGGGCTGAGAGACAGCAACTGAGCCAGCAAGCTCTTAAACCGAATGTAATGCTTGTGCAGAACTACAAAAGTAAGTCCTTCAAGAAGATGTCATTAAACCTGCTTGTAGATCTCACTAAACATGCAGTGACCCCACCTCTTCTTCCATCCTTCACACAGGCCTCTTCTTCAGTCCTTAACACAGAGAAAACATGAGAAATGTTAGTATCCATATAAAAAGTGTCCAACAATTAAGCATATAGCTTTCAATACATATTTTGTCCTGTTCTCTGTCTTGCTTCCAACTCAGTTGGAGACAAGGAACATCCTATCATTATTATGATTGATTGATTGCCCAATCAGCCAGATGTTTAGACTAGATTTGGCATTTCTGTCCACCTACTGATTCTTCCCAAGGATCTGAGATAGGCAAAGATGGTGGTTTAATAATATTAAAGGTATTGTTGTAGGAGTTAAGCTTTCCAAGTAAAGCATCTTTTGCAATTGACTTATGGTGATTTTGTCAATGCCAATAGTGTTCAAGTGATGCTCCAGATATTTTATAATTGCATCTAAGGTGCTTATTATTATTGGTATTATTGTCTTTGCTTTATTACAGCAGTCACCAACTGGTGGTCCGCGGACCACTGGTGGTCCGCGAGAAAATTTTGGTGGTCCCCAGAAAAATTATTTGCATTTTTTATATTGCACTAAATCAGGGGTCCTCAAACTACGGCCCCTGGGCCGGATACATGCAATGAACGCTTGGTTTGCTGCAGAGAGTCTCCCCCTTTGGGGTCTTTTTGTGAGGGTTGGAGGGGGGCAGAAATTCTGATTTGGGGTCTGCTTCAGCCTTCTGGTGTGGGGCTTTGGGCGAAGGCTGGAGGGAAGTGCCGCTGGTGGGAAAGAGCCGGAGAGCCTTGTTCCAGTGGAACTGTATCATGGCCTGGAACTGGCTGACCATCTCAGCCCGCTGAGCCTCCAGGCACCGGTACCTGGCCTTGCACTCCTGTAGATCTTCCCTCTGCTTGGAAAGCCTATGCTCATAGTCCTCAGTGAGGTGCTTCTGCTGAGCCTCTGTCTCGGTCAGATCCAATTTGAACTGAGCCAGCTGTTTTGCCAACTCTTTCTCATGGTGGCTGCTTAGCTCAAACAACTGCTTCCTATTGGGGCCCTAAGGAGCCCGAGCGGGCAGGCGAGGAGTGGCTGGGAGGGGAGGGGCAAGTAGAGGACGGCGAGGCATCCCTCGACATGAGTGACATCAAGTTGGCCATGCCCACCCAGTCACGCCCACCCATGTCCACCTAGCCATGCCCACCCAGCCAGTCATTAGGCAGATCATATTAGTGGTCCGCGGGATTTAAAATTATGAATTTAGTGGTCCCTGAGGTCCAAAAGGTTGGGGACCCCTGCTTTATTACATATAAAACAATGTGAAATCAAGCTTCCAATTATTTAGGTGTTGGCCTTCATAAACATAAAATTCTTCCAAAGAATTTAGGATGTTATAATATATCAACATAGCAGAGAGAATAACTGGCCCAAAGTCACCTAGCTGTCTTTCATGCCTAAGAAAGACCTAGCACTCCCAGTCTCCTGATTTCTAGGCTTTTCTAACCACATGGGAAAATATGAATGCAGCCATTATGTTGGAAGTACACCATGGAAATAATGAATGAAGAAGTAGAACTTGATCGCATTTTCATCACAGCACTTTCATCCTACAGAGAAAACAAATGAAAAATTACCTGACATTTAGTAGGCATAGGAACAAACAAATATATGAAGTGGAAGTTAGAATGGGTCACCTAAAATGTATGTCAGAAATTAGTTTTGGCTTTTGGTGACCTTGGTCAGTCCCTTCCACTCAGCAGACTAATTAGAACAGAAAGAGAGAGTGGACATCTCCCCCCAGTTTGAGTTCCAGCTACACCCACTGCTTGCTTCATCTCTGCAGAAATATTTGGCATTTCTACCTTAGCCCTACAGGAAGTTGTTGAGGAGATCATGTCTTTCTGACTCTATGTCACTGGGTAATGTGAATATCAGATTCCTTATCCTTTTTTTTTTTAAGGAACCCTTACCCAAACTGTTCCAAAGGTGCTTTTTCAAGAGGCAATTGGACTTTCTGGTTTTTCTGTGAAGACGTTTTGCTTCTCATCCAAGAACAAGACGCGAAACGTCTTCACAGAAAAACCAGGAAGTCCAATTGCCTCTTGAAAAAGCACCTTTGGGACAGCCATGACTTGGATGACTGAGAATCTCCATAGACCTTACCCAAACTACTGTATACCTCAGTACTGGCCTCTCCCTTAGTATCTTTCAATTTCACCTCTATGGCAATAGTTCCAAATCCCCCTCCAATCCAAAATATTTCACAAAATCAGAAAGATCATTGATAGTGGTGCAGCTGATAGCAAAGAAGGAAGAAGGGGAATTAAGAATCAGTTCAGATAAATGAAAGACTGCTTAGTGGCACCTTTCTCAATGGAGGATTTGGCCCATTAACTGGTTGAGTCAGGAAAGCTTATTTGCCTGTTTATCTGGTAAGTAGTACAGCATCGGTTAAATGCCCATGAAATTTATGGAACTTCCCTCTCTCTGTCTCTCCCCACCCCCTCAGAGGCTGGTACATGTGTAGATAAATATCTAAATGAAAGAAGAGGGACTGTAGCCAAATGCAAAAATGAAGAAGCCACTGTCATTATCACTGCAAGAATGAACTTGACAGAGAATCTACTTTAATGCACAGTTGCTTAAAAAACATGCTACTTTTGTCATCTGCTGGAAGCTTTCCTACAAAGATTATTTCTATCATCCATCCATCTACCCACTCACCTTTCACACATGCATATAAAATGCACATGTACAGTATATGTCTCATACAAAGGTCATAAAAAACATGTGAAAAGCCCACTTCCTCCGGATTTTGTTTGGCAGTAACAACTTCTTAAAGTCACTTCCCTTCACTGAATTTTGACATTCAGACAGTGACACTTTGCCTCCTTCAATACGTCTGCTGTGTGACTACACAGTAACTTCACACACCTACAAGTTCTGCTGGCATTTTTATGACCCCAAAACACAGGATGGTAATTCCTGGTGTGTGTGTGTGTGTGTGTGTGTGTGTGTGTGTGTGTGTGTGTGTGTGAATTGAAATTCTGAGCCACAAGATATTTGTATCCATCTAAATATAGATGTAGATTATATCCCTCTAGATGGAGATGCTTAGAATAGCATTTTAAAGGCTGTATGAAAATCTTTGGGCGAATACAAGAGACAATTAGACCCAATCTACACTTTCAGAAACAAGGAATTGGTAGGTCCTTCATCAGAGGAGAATCATCATGTCTCTGAGGCTTGTAGTGGCTTGTCTGCAATTTCTAGGCAGCCCAATGATGGAATCTGTATCAATTAAGATTACTGACCTGATGGAACCATATTAGAAGCACACATCAAAACAGAAAGAAAGAATTAATTAGTTTTCCGATAGAGCAGGGAGGATTACAGATGTAAGAACTTGAGCAGCAGTTGAAAACTATAAGTAAGTTAATTTTCTAGAAGGCCCTGTGTTTGAAGGTACCAATTTTGGGTCTCCTCTAGTACTTATTCAGTTCCTAGCTCTTCATTCAGGCTTTTCCTAATTTTTTGTAGGGTATAATTTGGAGTGAGACACCTTACCAATAGTACTTACTGTATACGGGATGGGGAAATGAATGGGGTTGAGAGTTGCTGCCTAAGGAACTATCAGATAGGAGAGGGCATAGCCCACAGCTGCCTAATCGACACAGGAAAAAGGAAACCTCACTATCAGAAAGGAACCTCACTATCTTCTCAGGCTGTAAAGGAGACAGTGAGAGATTTGTACTATCAGACGTGCAAGATTCTGTTAATGTAGCCTGAACTTGTTCATCTGTCATGTTTCCTGTCTGAACTACCTGGGAATGTTGACATAATCGTTTCACGTCTAAGCTGGATTATTGCAACATGTTATATATGGGGCTGCCTTTGAAGACCACTTAGAAACTGTAATAGTTGTCATTTCTTCCAGCAGGTGGAAATTGTAGCCACATACCACTAGTTCAGGGGTGGGTTCTAACTTACCTCGCCGCCGGTTTGCTTCCTCCCGCGCCACGTGGCTGCGTGCGCATTGAACGCTGCATAGCTGCGCATGCGCAGTGCTGAAAACTTGGCTTCTGCGCATGCGCAGAAGCAAAAACAAGCAAAAAAGAGCAAAAAAGAGCCAAAAACAAGATGGTGGTGCATGCGCAGTGCTGAAAACTCAGCTTCTGCGCATGTGCAGAAGCAAAAACCAGCAAAAAAATCCAAAACCCCAAAAAAAATCCAAAAAAAAAATCCCCAAAAAAGATGGTGGCGTCCATGGACCAGCACTGACAGAACCGGCTCCATGATGTCACCACTGGTTTACTACCGGTTCTATAGAACCGGTGCGAACCAGGAGGAACCCACCTCTGCACGAATTTTGTGAATGCTCTACCGACTTTTGTTCTGGGAACAATTTATAGTGATAGTTTCACCTATATTTCATGGCTTGGATCCCAGCTTCCTTCAAGGCCTTCAAGGAGAATAGCCTGAACCATACATCTTGCATTTCTCCATTGCAACTAAGAGGTTGCCTACCCAATGAGGTTAATTAATGTGTACCATTAAGCATCCATTAGGAAGGCTGTTAAAATAGTACTGTTTTGAGTAGCCTTGAAATAGTGATTGCCATTGAATTGGGTATCAGTTACTACGTGATATTACTTAACGGTTGACTTGCTTACTTATGGTTTGCTGTGCTTTTATAATCATTATTATGAATTGACAAAATACTTTTTGGAGAACAGTGATGTAGAAAAATAATGAAATCAACAAACAGATTATTGTACTGATTAAAAATGATGATCATTTTATACTTTCTACTGTATGAATTCTTTGGATCTTATATTATATAGTACCATGTGATAATGTCTGAACATTGGAGCAAATTCAAAGGAGGCTTACTAAGTGTTGAAGGATCTAGACACCAACACCTATGAGGAACAATTAAAGGATCTGGGTATGTTTAGTCTACAGAAAAAACAACTGAAGGGAGATAGGATAACAGTCTTTGGATACCTGAGGAGATGCCTCATAGAAGAAAGGTTGGCCTTATTCTCTGTTGTCTCAAAAGGTAAGACCAGAATCATTTGGTAAAATCTATAAAGAAATAAGTTTCAGGCTAGATATCAAAAGTAACTTCTTGGGAGTTTGGGAAAAAAATTACAAATTGACAATGTCGGCCGCATATAAGGAGATGGCATCTACCACCAGCGAGATTGGCCAAAATGTAAAGCAATAAAACCAATAAAAAACCAAGGGTAAAGCAATAGACGCAATTTATATAGACTTTTGTAAAGCCTTTGATTCAGTGGTACACGACAAACTACTTCTGAAACTAAAATCTTATGGCATCTCTGGACCCCTACATGATTGGATAACTGTGTTCCTGTCAAACAGACAACAAGTGGTTAAAATAGAGAGTTCTCTATCAAATCCTGCACCTGTCAATAGTGGTGTCCCTCAAGGCAGAGTTCTACGACCAACACTCTTCATACTTTACATAAATGACCTTTGTGATCACATTATAAGAAACTGCGTTCTCTTTGCCGACGATGTCAAACTATTTAACACCACAGACCATGCTACTACCCTTCAGAAAGACCTTGACTATGTATCAGAATGGTAAAACAAGTGGCAATTTCAAATCTCAATCAACAAATGCTCTGTCTTACACATTGGCAAAAAGAATCAGAACACTAAATACAAGCTTGGAGGACACGACCTTGTATACGACCCTCATTCTGTCAAGGATCTTGGAGTACTCATATCTAATGATCTAAGTGCCACAGCCCACTGTAACAACATTGCCAAAAAGGCACTAAGAGTAGTCAACTTAATCCTGCGTAGCTTCTTCTCTGGCAACATTACACTGCTAAC
>QLTV01003430.1:1722758-1735218 GCA_003457575.1 Thermophis baileyi
AACCGCACAATTCTAAAGCTTGGCCTTGAGCTTTGTTGATGGTGACTGCAAACGCCAATCGAATTGGGAATTGCAATCTCTTAAATTGAAATGGCATATCCGTTGGTTCTTGGGCGCAAGAATAGCTCGTTCACTCAGCCAATCGTGATACTTATAATTGGTTTGAATATTGGAACATACTTTTTCACCCAATTCTTCTTTTGACGTCACTAAATTGCAGAAGTTATGAGGCAATGAAATTCGTCCTGAGGTCAGATCAACCAGCACCTTTCCGTCCCCAATTTAAAGCAATTGATGTGAGAATATCTCAGCGATGGCGCTGTTTTTCACAAAAAACATGTTGTTACCTGTCACAGGTGTGACATCTATATAATATAGGTATATAAAAACACGTGCGTATTCGAATACAACGTTGTGTCAAAATTTCAAAGCAATCGGTGAAGAACTTTCGGAGATTTAAGATTTTGAACAAACGAACATTTACATTTTTATTTATATAGATTTTAATTGACGTGACTGGCTGGCCAAAAACCAGCTAGTGAGAAACTTGGTTGAGCAAACTTGACTCTCCCTGATTCAAATTCAATACTTTGCCATATCATTAGACAGAATTTACATTTATATGCAATTCCTAATGGAATTCCCTTTTGTTACTTGCAAGAAGTCACAGGAGATCACACAACTGATGTGATTTAGTTTATGCAAATACATGGTAGCAGATAGCGCAGGGCCAGTGTGAACTTGCAACCAATGTGGGATCATATAATGACATCAACCCAGAGGTGGGTTCCTCCCGGTTCGGACCGGTTCGCCTGAAAAGGTAGCGATCCACTGGTGATATCACAGTGACGTCATGGATCCGGTTTGGTCGGTGCCGGTCCGTGGGCGTCGGCATCTTTTTTTTTTAATTTTTTTTTTGAAAAAAACATATTTTTTTTGAATTTTTTTATTTTTTTTCTTCTGCGCATGCGCAGAAACCGAGTTTCCAGCACTGCGCATGTGTCGCCATCTTGTTTTCAGCTTTTTTTAAAAAAATTATTTTTTGGCACTGCGCATGCGTGCGTGTGCTTCACGCACGTGTGCCCACGAGGTGCGGCCACGCGGCACGGGAGGAAGCGAACCAGCAGCAAGGTAAGTTAGAACCCACCCCTGCATCAACCATTGGGATACTATTGATTGCCCTTTGGTAACATGAGTTTCTACTTAAACTAAGTTACGTGAACAAATTGATACGCAAGAATTAAGAAAAGTGGGGGCTTTAAAAAGTTAAGAGTTTTGTGCAACTTTGCTACTATCCAGTTATCATCTGGATTTTTGCAGTTGATGTATGGTAGACATTGGTTAGGGAGGATCCAGGGTCATATACTGGTTAACATGTTGGAATGAGAGGCTGTGGTATTTTGTAGTTGATCTTCGGTTAGCCTCTGTTGCTTAAGCCGTATTAGTATTGTGAGGATATAATGGGATATTTCCATTTGCAAAACAACAATAGTAAAAAATTTATTTGGATTTAGAATTCACCTCAGTCTAAGGGTTCAGTGCAGATCAGAAAAGCAGACATGCATGAATAAATAAGTGAAATTTGATTCTGTTGATTCAATGATGAGTCTTTCCGACATGTTTGCATTTTAATCCTGAGCTATTTGAAAGGCTATTTTGAGCCTTTTATGCCTTAATCCTGAGCTTGAAAGACTAGATATTGACACTTGAAATTACTCCAAACCTAAACATCTTCTGAGGTTCAAAATTTAGTGTTTCAGTTGCAAAAAATGGTGATGAAAAAGACTTTGGCAACCATTTCATTCAGCTGCCGAGGGCAAAATTATAAGCCATGTCAGAAAGATGAAATTTGAAAACATTTCTAAATTAGTTCTTTATTTAATAATCTCAGATTTCTGTAAAAGAAAGGAGGAGGAGGAGGAGGAGGAGGAGGAGGAGGGGGGGGCGGAGGAGGAGGAGGGGGGAGGAGGAGGGGGAGGAGGAGGAGGAGGAGGGGGGGAGGAGGAGGAGGATGAGCACAGGAACACCGCTTACCGCGGCCCCCTCCGGCTCAGCACAACACAGCTCAGCAGCAGACTCCGGCCCATGGCTTGCAAGCAGGCGGCGGTGGCGCCTCAGTCGTCGTCGCCGTCTCTATGGTAACTGCGGGACCGGACCGGACTAGGGTAGGCTTAGAAGGAGCCTGAAGGAGCGTGAGCTGACGGGCGGGGTAACTAACGGGTAGGGGAGAGGAGGAGGAGGAGGAGGAGGAGGAGGAGGGGAGGAGGAGGAGGAGGAATATCAGCAACTTGGTCAATATTAGAAAGTTAGGCAAAAACATTATTGGGGACAATTACTATAGAGCACAATGGAATTATTGTGCTATGAATATGTGAGAATATAGAAGAGAGAAAGAGGGTGAGAAAGAGAGAGAATAAGGCAACAAACAAAAGGATATGAATTACAAACAATTCACATACTGGGAATTTTGCATTTAATTCTTCTCATCAAATTGCCTTTCCTTTAAATGTAATTGCAAAGTTGTTCTTTGTTTTGTTTTTCAGCCAATTGTAATATCACCACTATAATGAGTAGCCAATTTAGTCAGATGACTCATAATTCAGCTGGTACTCCAGCAGGCAAACTCAAAGCTCAAAAAATATTTTTTCCCCGTAAATCAATCAGTTTTGCGGATTATGAACTGTAAATTTCTTTAGATCCTGCTTAAAATTAAAATATGTGAGGGTTCCAGATATTTGAATATTTTTTTAAATAAAGCCTATCCTACATTAACAGGATGGAAGAAAATTAAGAAATAAGGATAACTTGAAATGATTTAGTCCTTCACCTCATGTGATAGAGCCTGGCTAGGGGAGTAAATTTATAAGGAAAACTGAGGAGTTAACCAATCTTGTAATAATCAATAAAAGTAAATGGTATTAAGGAAATTTCAACGTTGATGTTTTTTCAAACATTTTGTAAAAGAAAGCAAAGTTTTGCCCTGGTGATTGAGGAGACTTTCTGGTTAGGTGTGCCAGAGGTAACCTGCAAACATGAGTTGTTTCTGCCCCAGCAGTTCACTTTCTTGAAGATGTGACCCTTGATTCAAAATGAGAAGCGTGCTAGTCAGAAAGAGGAGAAGATAAGCTATTGTTTGCCTAGCTAATCCTATTCCCTTTCTGGGTACAATTAGTGGTTGCAACAAAAAGCTTAGAGATTACCTGTAATAAACTTTTATACAGTAACGCACAAAGAATAAATGTGACAGCCTTGTTTACATGACATTAAAACTGAAATGATCCATTAATCTAAACCAGTGTTTCTCAGGGTGTAAGGTTTACCGTAATTTCTTTCCCTTAAAAGTGTTAAAACACTCTTTGGTGTTTGGGTGAAAACTCCTACATCCATCCTTCCTTCCTTCCTTCCTTCCTTCCTTCCTTCCTTCCTTCCTTCCTCCCTCCCTCCCTCCCTCCCTTGTCTGATAACCAATAGTTACTTTAAAACAGTGGTACGGAACCCCCGGGCCATGGCCTAGTACCAGGCCAAGGCCTATTCAGAATTGGGCCATGAGAGTGGCTGGCTGGAGCGTGTGTGTTCACGCAACTCAACTTGTGAGAGTGGCGGGCTGGCAGGCCCTCACAGGTGTGCATGCAGGCCTGATGCTTGCGCAAGTCGAGCTGTGCACGTGTGCTCCAGGGGCTGTGTGCGCTCACACACACACACACACATCAGCCAATCTGGCCAATCCCCCCCCCCCAGCTGGACTGCCAAGCCGCAAAGGTTGGGGATCACTGTTTTAAAGCCTTCAAGAAATGAGAAATAAATTGTACAAGATACAGATCTCGGCCAATACTTTTGTTTGTATCTTTCTCCATCTTCCCCAGCTCCCCAAAACCACCTCTGAAGCTCCCAGGAGGAGCCAACCAGACCAGCAGATGCATCTTATCTCTCAACAGGTGACAAATATTCCTCTGCATCTAATGCAATAAACTAACAGGGATTCCTGGAGAGATAAACCAGCAACTCATATTCTTTCTTTCAATAGTGGGAAGAGCCAAATTCTATATCCTGCAGAGAGCTGTTAGTGGGCTCAGAGCATCAGTGGAATACTTTTGCTCTTTTGATTGCCTAGAAGAAATTTTTCTAGTCCAGAAGATTAGCTAAACCCAACTAGTAAAATTGGTGTGAGACGAAGTAATTGTACACCATAGGCATTATTTTTAAATTGACAGTTATTATACGATGTGAGGGCTTTCCTCCCACCTCACCCTGATTTTTCCCAAATGAAGTAAAAAAAAAGAAAAAGAAGAAGTCTGTTAAGACACATTGAGAGGTAGATATTTGCTGGTCGAAAATTAATTATATTGCACGTTATTGTTTTTAATGAAAACAAAGGTATTTATATATCGCAATTTCATAAGCATATCACTTCTTTTGCTAAGTGAAAAGGCAGCCTGCACTGATTGCCCTGTTCTTGGGTACCCGTGTCGAGGGCATAAGTTCAGGTGCTTGTCCTGAGAGATCCTTCTGTGTATGCCAAGCCTTTCTTTACTCCAATCCTACACAAACCGTTTCTCATGGGAGTTAATTGTCTTACGTTGAAAGGGCAGATTCATCCCTTTGCTAAAAGGTGCGTGAGACAGCACCAGGTCTTTCTGAAATGTCAATCATGGAAGATCATCTTGATGTCACAGGAATGGTTTCTTTCACTGAAAAGGTTTAAGGAGGAGTTGTCTGGAGCCAGGCTCATTGTTTGAAGTTGCCTGAATGGCACCTTAATGATTTGTATTTGAAAGCTTTTGATGTACTTTCAGGGGCTTGGTGCCAGTACAAAGAATGTAGCATTTAAACAAAACAAAATAAAACAGCATGTGTCCTTGCCCAAGGGTTAAAAAGGGAGAGAGAGAGAGAGAGATTAAAAAAAAAACACCACCCTACAGGGTTGCAGAGGTATACAGCCTTCCAAATGAATAAAACAGATTAATTAATTTATCTCGCATTTCACCAAATATTTTATTCATTTATTGGATGATTTTGTGTGTGTGTGTGTGTGTGTGTGTGTATGTATGTATGTGCCTGTGTGTGTATGTACCTACACATGTTGTATGTGTAAGCTATCCAGTTCCAGGGGTTTGAAGTAGGAGTTAATTGAAATGTTCTGCTCAATATGTTACTATAACAATAACTATAGTTTGCTGGTCTCCATCATTCCCTACTTTAAAGCTTGTGCAAGAGATTCTCCAGGAAAAAAAAAATACTGTATCTGATTGAGAAAGTTACATAGGCACAAAAAAAAGGTTTGCTAGTTGTACATTTTGCTTTAAAATATGTATTTTAAAGGCAGAGGTGGGTTCCTCTTGGTTTGCATCGGTTCTATAGAACCGGTAGTAAACCGGTGGTGACGTCACGGAGCCGGTTCTGTCGGTGCCAGTCCGTGGATGCCGCCTTCTTGTTTTTGGCTATTTTTTGCTTGTTTTGCTTCTGTGCATGTGCAAAAGCCGAGTTTTTGGCACTGCGCATGTGCGGCCACGCACGCAAAGCGTGCCCGCATGGCATGGCCACGCGGCACGGGAGGAAGCGAACTGGCGGCGAGGTAATTTAGAACTGACCCCTGTTTAAAGGTAATCATGTTTTAAAAACTTCAGCTTCTGAACATGAACTTCCAATTCACATTCCCCTGACATTTTCAGTTTCAAACCTAATTTAATATACCCAATCCCAGTCATAAAAAAAAACCATCTACTTCCTTTCCTGTAATGCTGGGACTCAGCAATGACTTTTTAAAACTTTTTTAGCTGGCCATAGTTATTATATTCTGACTTTCTGCCATACAGTAGCTAAACAAATCCAAAGGAGCAACTGGAAAACAATAGAACAAACTTGTCAAAATGCAACCGTAGAAAAGGGAAGAGAAAGCGGAAAAAACAACCCAGCATAAAAGAATGAATTGGCTAGCCAGAATTAAATGCCTGTCTGAACAAATAAGTTTTCCAAAGATGATGGAAAAGTTGCACTGCACAGGCAAAAAGAACTTCCTGGAAAAAATAAAAAAGAATTTCAAACTTGCTCACCCATGGAAAATTTAACTGTGCTTTATTGCTGGATTTCTGAAATTCTTGCCCAGCTGGGTTGCCACCATTTTCCTTTAGTGTAGCTTTTATTTTTCCATTATCCTGAAAAACAACCATTTTCTTTTGTTTAATCTTGTGGAACAAGCATAAACCTAGTAAGTGGGGTTTTTTTTGTTTTTGTTTTTTTGTTCTTCAGTCAGGAGAGAGGACATTGTGCACACAATTCTTTTAAAAACAAGACCAATGGAACTTTCTTTGCAAGGAACATAAATGTGGAAGTATGTATTCATTAATATATCTGATGCTGATTCTAGCGGAGTTTATGGCCACGTGTTTTAACTCTGAATTACAGTGGTAAAATTTCCCAGTCTTTAAAGTCTTTACCCTTGAGCCATACTTGCATGTGAGAAAGAGTGTGTCTCAAAGAGTGTGTTTCAATGGTGAAAAAAGTAAGGTTCTACATTTAGCAAGAAAAACAAAAATGCACAGATATAGTACAGGTGGTACCTGGCTCCATAGTACTAACTGAGAAAATGATTTTGAAGTCCTAGTCCACAATCTCTTAAATATGAGTCAGCAGTCTGATGCAACTGCCAAAAAAGCCAACACAGTCCTAGGCTGTATTAATCAATATCATGTTAGTACCATTTTATAATGCCTTGGTAAGATCAGACTTGGAATACTGCATCCAGTTTTGGTTGAGGGGCTGCCACAAAGAAGAGGGAGTCAAGCTATTCTCCAAAGCACCTGAGGGCAGGACAAGAAGCAATGGGTGGAAACTAATCAAGGAGAGAAGCAACTTAGAACTAAGGAGAAATTTCCTGACAGTTAGAACAATTAATCAGTGGAACAACTTGCCTCCAGAAGTTGTGAATACTCCAACAGTGGAAGTTTTTAAGAAGAGATTGGATAACCATTTGTCTGAAGTGGTGTCCTGCCTAAGCAGGGGGTTGGGCTAGAAGACCTCCAAGGTCCCTTCCAACTCTGTTATTCTGTTCTATTCTATATTGTCATACATCCCTTGTTGTGGCAAACCAGCACTAATAAGGTGAACAATTCAGCTGGAGATAGAGTGATAACACCATCCATGACTAAAACGGACCCAGTTCAGCAACAGGGGCAGGAAAACAAGTGCTAAATTAAGTCAAGCGGAGAGACACAGATAGAAGAAAGAGAAAGGGTCTGTTAATAGCAACAACAAAAAAAGCAGAGCCACAGACTCAGTGTGTTCCAAATTAGTTGGCCCTTTGGAAAGTGGAAAGAGAACACAACAGAGAATGGAGGTTTTTTTTTTAAAGATTTATTGTTTCAGAAAACACTAAAAGATGTCATGGGAGGGGATGATGGACAACCTTCTTCTCCTGCTTTGTATCTTCCAAAATAGAGAATCCTTTCCCAGGCTTGGTCTCCTGTTCTTCACCTGCTAGGCAGGTGACTTGTTCAGGTGTGATGAAAGATGCTGTGGGAGGACACCAGGCTGAGGAAGACTGAAAGAAATGTATGAATTTATCATAGTTTATAATTTTATTTTATGATTGATGCTGTGTTGTGCTTCGCTCCTGTTATTTGTATTCTACATAGACTTTCATAGTGAGATGTTAAATCATATAACCTATTCAGTATCCTAATCACTTACTGAAAACTATAAGTATCATATTCACAAATCTCTTGTTTATTCATCTGATTCTTTTCCTTTATCTCTTTTTTCTATTTTGTTCATTTTTTTTCTTTAAAGAATTTAATAAAAGTTTTTTTTTTAAAGAAACATGCATGAAACGTGCATGTGCTATGGAAAGTTTTATAAAAACCTTTCTTGTACGTTTTACAAAACCTTTCTGATACTACTTGTGTTCTTCGACATATATGAGATTATTCCCACATTTTTGGGGGGGAAGGGAGGCAGGCAAGGGGGATATGGGAGAGCTATATGTGGAAATGTTGTGAATTCACTTATCAGACGATTTGAGGTGATAGAAATACTTTAGCGTTCTTGCTGCTCTCTAAGCTTGGTTGTTTTCTTGCAGGCATTTCATTACCCAAACTAGGTAACATCATCAGTGCACTGAAGATGTTACCTAGTCTGGTAATGAAATGTCTGCAAGGAAAAAACCAAACTCAGAAAGCACCAAGGACCCTTCTTTTCAATCCTGAGCTACAAATATTCTCCTCTATTGGTAGTCTGGAATTTGAGACATGTCAACTGGACTTCTTTTCCTTTTTGGATTGAAATGTCTCACTGCTTATCCCTGTAGCTTCTTCAGTCCACCTCTATTAGTAGAAATATTTTATTATCCTAATTCTTAAAGCTACCATTTCTAATGCTGGGAAAACATCCATTCTTGGTGTGCCTTTTTTTCAATGTGGTTCAATAAGGTTCAGCCTTATGTTTGCTATTGAGATCCAACTGTGGAGTTTATTCTTTATGTAATTGTGGTAGTAAGGTGGTGATAGAGAAATTGGGCCTATTGCACCACCTTCTTTTCATCAGCCATGGTTTGATCCTTTCCCCTAGAAAGAGATGGGGAACTATGGCTCCTTCATGACTTGTGGACTTCAACTCCCAGAATTCCTGAGCCAGCCATGCGGGCTCAAGAATTCTGGGAGTTGAAGTCCACAGGTCATAAAAAGGCCATAGTTCCCCACCCCTGTCCTAGAAGGACCGAACATTTGAAGAACAGCCAGGAAATAGTCCTTTTCAGAGGAAAAAATGGCAACTGGACATTTTTATTTATTCTAAGGAGGCTCTGGCGGTGCTGCTAGTGGCAAAGCTTAATTAACAACAGCACCAAGAATGTTGCCCCTACAAAATCAATAGTACCACAAATCTTTTACTCTTTCTTGTTTCTTCTTCTTTTTTTAGGACAACAATCTCAGGCAGGGCAAAGAGATTCATGCTGAACAGAAAGTTTTCTTTGAAACTCAGCTCTTTTTGAGTCAAACTCTTTTTGACTCAGCTCTGTTTGAGCAGAGTGTCACAAATGACATGCGTATTGAAAGCATGTTTAAGAGGAACAAGGAGAACTAAGTTAAGGCCCTTGATTTGCCTTGCATGAAAGGTAAATGCTGTTGTTTAAAAAAAAAAAACTCTCTTGCAGAACTGACTCATACTGTATTCTACTGAATGGGCTTACAATTCTAGTTTCATAAACAAGGAGAGGATTATCTGACCTGAAAGGTACTATCATACTGAAATGTCCTTTACCAGGAACCAAGCACACCACATTGCAGAATTTGCATGCAAAATCGTGCAACAACCTGGCTCAGCCTTGCTTGTGGTTTCTAGCTAAAAGACAACTGTTAGAACGGTTGCGTAGACTATACTTCCTTGGTTCCCAAAGTATAACATGCCCATGAGTATCATTATGTTCCTTTTGGCATCTCTATTTCATAACCAAATTTGGGAGAGAGAAGATACCAGGCAAAAAGTCCCATATCAGCCATTTCTCCCCCTCTGATCAGAAGCCAGCTTGCCATGAAGGGATAATTGCTCATAGTAGATAGCTGAATAAGGATGACAAAGATAAGAAAGATGAAAGCAAGCAGCCCCAGCAAAGAGAAAAGCCTCAGGGAAGAAAGAGGCCTTTTACAACTTGGCTTATTTTACGGCTCTGCACAGGGAAGCAAAACTCCATCCAGGACCAAAGGTAAAATAATCACTGAACTAGAAGATTTCCAGACCCAGAACTACTCTGTCTTGCTGGTAGTAAGCCCCAAGCATTGTTGTTCCCATCCAGACTCATGTAGCCTCTGGATATCAAGATCAAACTCCAAATGCATCTCTTGTTGTGCTCAGAGCCAAGACGTAAGCTAGATTTCAGCAATATAGTGATGATACCTAAATCTATTCCAGTAGTTGACTGCTTCCAAGGTCTTTATTTAGATCAGGGGGCTCAAACGCGTAAGTCATGGGTTACACGCAGCTCGCTGAGTTCTTTAGTGTGGCCTGCAGTGCCTCAAAAATTTATGGTGCTGCCCAAGCCCAAACCCTCCCCAAGGTGGCCCTGCAGAGATCTCCGCTCTCTATCACTGCAGCCACTGCAAAATGTGACAGTAAGTCAAGATCAAACCATATTGATTAATGAGCAGCGTGGTGCAGTGGTGGGTTCCTACCGGTTCGGACCGGTTCTCTAGAACCGTTAGGGGAAATTTGGCCTGGATCGCCAAACCGCTAGCGACCTCTGGCTGGCCATGCCCCCGAACCAGGTCGCCCGATCGCCGCTCGCTCGCTCGCTCCTGTCCGGTTGCTGCTCTCTCCCCCACCCAGTCATCGCCCACCCGCTCACTCACTCGCTTGCCCTGCCCAGTCACTCACTCACTTCTCACCACCTAAGTTGCCTTCCCAGTTCCCACGTGATGCCTGCCCTGTGCCCCAACTGAGCTGCCTCCTCCTGCCTACAGGTAAGTCGTGATTGTGCTAGCCCCCCTCTGCCCCATCCCTGGAGCTTGCTGCAGCCCCCCCACCATCCCCACCAAGCTCGCGTGGCTGGCTAAGCCGCCAAGGCCTGGCGCGGCTCCATTCCAGGCCGCGCTGCCTGCAGCCTAGCTGGCCGCGGGCCCCCCACCGTCCCCACCAGGCTCGTGACCTTACCTGGTGGCAGAGGGGAAGGCATGCCAGCGCCCATGAGGAACCGACGCTTGGAGCAGTTTTGGAGCTTGTTAAGGAGGAGAACCACTCCTCGGCCCCAGCCATGCATTTTCTAGCCTGGGCTATTGCAATAGCTTTTCACTTCAAGCAGCCCGGGCTTGAAAACACATGGCTGGGGCCGAGGAGTGGTCCTCCTCCTTAACAAGGTCCAAAACTGCTCCAAGCGTCAGTTCCTCGTGGGCGCTGAAAGTACTGGCCTTCAACCTGGCTGTTTCTCTGTGCCTGGCTTTCCGGATGGGTCCCCAAAGCACTGTGCTACGAAAGACGCTCTCCCAGCCAGAGACTGGTGGAGAGAAGAAGTTGATCACATGGAGCGTTGTTCTCTGGCGACTTGTTTTCTCTGCCCCGCTCTCTTGCTGGGAGAGCAAGAGAGTCTTCTGCAGCACAAAGCCTGTAAGTGTAAGTCCCATCCAGAAAGCCAGGCAGAGAGAAACAGGTTAAATCCTGTTTCTCTCTGGCGCAGCACTTTCCGGACTTACCAGGACCCAAAGCGCAGTGCTGCAAAAGACTCTCTCTCTCTCCCAGCAACAGAGTGGGGGAGAGAAAACAGGTCGCTGGAGAACACGTGGAGGGCTCCATCATGTGCTCTCCAGGTCAGCGGCTGCTGCTTCTCCCCCGTGCTGCTTTTGCCTGGGAGAGAAAGTCTTTCGCAGCACAGTGCTTTGTGTAAGTCCCATCCGGAAAGCCTGCACTTTCCCAGGGCCCCAAGGGCCGCCCCCCTGCCTGCTGCCGCCTGGAGCTCCCCTTTCACCTGCTGCCACCACCCCCCGCTGGCCGCCGCCTGGAGCTCCCCTTTCGCCCGCCACCGCCACATCCACCACCACACACCCCCACCCACCACCACCTGGAGCTACCCTTTCACCCGCTGCCGCCTGGAGCTACCCTTTCAGCTGCCGCCACCACACCCCCACCCGCCGCCACATCCCCTTCCCACCACCGCCTGGAGCTACCCTTTCTCCCGCCACCACCATCCCCCTGCCAGGCTAGTGTCTCCTGAAGCCGCTGGCATTGTAGGAGCGGCAGGAATGGGGGGCAGGCCGGCAAGCTTCATGTGGCTGTGAAGCTTGCCCCCTCCCCACCGGGCTAGCATCTCCTGAAGCTGCCTGGAGCTCGCCTTTCACTCGCTGCCCCCACCACTGCCGGCCAAAGCCACTCAGGAAAACTTCCTGGGAATTCCGGGACACCCCGCCACTGCCACTCTGGAAAAGAAAGAGAGAGAGAGAAAAAAGAAAGAAAGAAAAGAAAAGAAAAGAAAAGAAAAGAAAAGAAAAGAAAGAAAGAGAAAGAGAGAAAGAGGAAGGGAGAGAGAGAGAGGAAGGAAATAAAGGAAGGAAGGAAGGAAGGAAGGAAGGGAGAGAGAGACAAGAGAAGGAAAGAAATTATTCTGGGCTCAATTGTTGTAAATCAAGGACAACTGTCTCACTTAGCAACTTAAATTCTGGGCTCAATTCTGGTCGTAAATCGAGGACTACCTGTACACTGACCTGATCCCAGAAGAAGAGCCTGGCTTGAGGTTCCGGGTATTGCAAAATATCCAGCGCCGTCTCCTTAACGATGATCGGGTTCAAAATCCGGAACATCCTCGGGGTGATGGGTATTTCCATCGCCACGTTCTTCCAAAAGAAGAGGTAAATTCAGAGAGGCTGAACAACAACAACAACAACACACAAAGACACCCAAATTACGACAAGGTTTCAAATCCACCCTAATGTGAAGCAATTACTCCCATGAAGAATTTAATTACAGGTTAGTCCTCGACTTACGG
>QLTV01003430.1:1735578-1763341 GCA_003457575.1 Thermophis baileyi
CAGTAGTAGTAAATAGATAGGGAAATTGTATCTCGTTGAGGCCTTTGAGGCGAGGGGAGGCCAGACACCCTAACCCTAACCCTAACCCTTGACGTGAGTGACATCAAGTTGGCCACGCCCACCCAGTCACATGACCAACCAGCCACACCCACCCAGTCACATGATCGCCCAGCTACGCCCACCCAGTCACATGACAACCAAGCCATGCCCACCCAGTCACATGACCACAAAGCCATGCCCACCCAGTCACATGACCATGAAGCCACGCCCACCGTCACATGACCATCAAGCCACACCCACAAAATATGCCACGCCCACAGAACCAATAGTAAAAAAATTTAGAACCCACCCCTGGCATGGTGGCCTAGAGGGTGAAGATGCTCACCTTCCACTTGGAAGATTGAGAGTTGAATCCTAGGCAGCGACAGATGTTTCTCTATCAGGGTGCAAAGAGAAAATATCTCCTGTCAACTCTGTATAGGCATCAGGAAGGGCATCCGGCCAGTAAACAGTCAGCTCCATTCAGTCATCCCGACACCACCCTGAAGCAAGGGATTTGCAGGGTCATTAAAAGAAAAAAAACCCATATCAATTAATGGATCAACGCCATACCTCCATTCAAAGGTCTGTATAATAATTTCAGGTTCATTAACTTCCTCCAACTTCCTAAAAAAGGAATTGCCTTTGGGGCCATAAGTAATTCCTTCAATATTTCATCATGATCAATAATGAATGGTAGCAGCTGTAATTCATTAACAACTGGAGGGCCATAGTTTTCACACCCCTGCTATTTTATCCATAAAACATTGAAAATAAAAATGCATTTTCCATTTTTTAATTAAGCAAGGATTGTGGTAACCCTTCAATGAACTATGATATAATTACAAGGAAGTGTAAAGAAATGCAGAAAATGACATTTCAAAGGCCAAATGGGAAAAGTCATTTTAAAGCATTGGTTTGCTTAAATTCTTTACATTGCTTATAATATCATGCACACCAGAGTCGAATAAATGGAATACTGTGATTGTTGTTGTGAACCACAATTAACAGTTTATAGAAAATCTAAGCATTTAGCTTTAGAAACTTCCCAGTGCTTGGGTGTATATGCTCAAAATATTTGTCCAAAGAATCCATAATTTTCTGGGCTTTGCAGAATTACTTGAAGACTTTAAAATCCTTTGTTTGGTGGGTGGCTTGGGAGTGGGAGTTTGGGATAAAATACTCTATATTTTTATATCTCTGTCTCTATCTTCAGAGCTATGCAACTGTTTTGAATTATTAATATTGTTACGATGCATCAGCCTTAAAGGTTAGCATTAGGCAAATTTATATCCCAAATTATATAGTTCAGTGACATCCACAACTCACAGGAAATGTATGCCATAGAAGAAAAATTACCCGTTGAAGGTTGAGGAATTCAACATCTAAAACATGGGGAAACTTCTCTAACTGATATTGGTATCAGGAGAAACTGAGATGTTGAATTTTCAGAACAAGAAATCCTTAAGTGCTGGCTCCCCTCCCCTCTCCAAAGACCTTGTGATAATTTCTCACAATACAGGCAAAACACTTTCCTGATTTTGATTTGATGGGCCCCATTTGCATAGAACAAGCCATCACTCTGCTGAACACCTAATTCCCACAGTCTTATGTCTAGGTATATTTACCCATATTGTATGGCTGCAGTATTATTATCCTTCTCATCTTCTCTACTATCCCCTCTTATTGGTATCATTATTATGATTATTATTACACTGTTGCTTTGCATGTACACTGAGAGCTTCTGCACCAGATACAAATTCCTTGTGTGTCTAATCATACTTGATCAATAAAGTATTCTATTCTATTCTATTCTATTCTATTCTATTCTATTCTACTCTTCCATTCCGCCCTCCCCTCCCCTGCCCTCCCCTGCCCTGCCCTGCCCTGCCCTGCCCGGCCCTGCCCTGCCCTACCCTACCCTACCCTTCCCTACCCTTCCCTACCCTACCCTACCCTACCCTACCCTACCCTACCCTACCCTACCCTACCCTATTCCTGAAGGACATCTGAGGTTCTCACCCAGGAAATATCTGAGAGAGAAAAAAATAGTCATATTTGGCATACCATAACATAAATCTCTACACGGATTTCACACAAGTATTAATCTGTTGTACAATAATCATTGTCTACTTCCTTGTCACAATAGACCTTGTCTAGAGACTTGAGCTGGAAATAAATGACCACAGCAAGTTGGAGGACTAGAATTACCACTAAACAGATGACTCTTGCATTAGAATAATAATAATAAATTTTACAGGAAAGAAAGGAGGAAATTGCTGAAAGTAACACTAAATTCCTGCTGAAACATCTGAGCAATGGTGAAAGAACTGAAGAAAAACAATTCAATAAGAAAAAAAGAAAGAAAGAAATCTGGAATGATTCTATCCCTGCTTGAAAGGTCATAATGAAGGCATACTGTAGATATAACTCAAGCAACAGTATGTTTCACACATGATGTTCCCAATCCTAATAGGATTTTTTTTTTTTAGTTTTTGATTTAGTGTACTTTGGGTTTAAACTATTGACTTATGGTTCCAAACAAGAGATAGAGAAGATATCAGCAAGTAACAAGTAAGACAGAACACTTTTTCCATGCATCACTTTGAAATATACCAGCTGAGAGCCTGGGACACATTCAGTAGCTCAGAAGATTGGTGACAAAGACAGGGCAATTCCAATTATGTCCTTATTGCTCTAAAATTCTACCCCTGGACAAACTTCTGGAGATCTACACTTCTCTCTTTTAGGCATGAGTGCTCCTACCATTTTCAATACTTCAATATTTTCTCCTATCATAATCATTGTCAGATGTTACATCTTTTCTATCCTGCTCTACGGAATGGAGAGTTGGTCTCTGACAGAAAGCCACCTGAAGAGACTAGAAGCATTTGAAATGTGGATTTACAGGCGGCTGTTACGTATACGTTGGGTTGACAAAATCAGAAATGAGGAGGTGATAAGCTGCCTGGGAAAACCAAGGGAAATCATCAAAACCATAAAAAAGCTAAAGTTAGACTATTTTGGACATGTGATGCGACACCCGAAAAAATACAGCATACTTCACTTAATCCTCCAAGAAAAGATTGAAGGCAAACGAGGTCCAGGCAGAAGAAGAACATCATGGCTTCAAAATCTAAGGGACTGGTTTGGATAAAACTCAGCAGCACTTTTTCGTGCGGCTGTTGATAAAAATAGGATCGCCAACATGATCCCCAACGTCCGATGACGGATATGGCACAAGAAGAAGAAGAAGAAGAATCATAATCATTGCAGAGAGACTTTTTTCCCCTCTTGTTCTTGGTAGTCAGTCTGACTTATGATTCTACGTTACATATAATGCTGCTTAGGAATATGCATCTCTTGCTTTGTTTTTACTCTGTGTTGGATTTTTATCTGTGTGATTCTGTTGAACGCTGTTGCTATTGGTATTTTCAGTTGAATTGTGCAACATTGTGGGGAAATCTTCAAAGAAAGCTTCAAGGAAATTTGGATTCCAAGGGATACGTTGGACAGATCCATGACTTTTCTTGACATCATGAAAATGAGTCATTTGCTATCAAAGATCTTTTTCAACTTCCCAATGTAGTTTGGAGCCATAGCACTTCTTGATGGATTCCCATTCAAGTTCTAACCAGACCCAACCTTACTTCACTTCCAAGCCCTGACAATATTGGCCAGCTTCTTCCAGCTGCTGAGAGTTAGAAAAATATTGGTCAGCTGCCTTTCTTCCAAAGTTACGTCACAGAATTGCCTAGATAAAACTACACCATACAGAGTAAACCTTATTTCAGAATAGGATAAAACAAAGGATGGGTTGCTAAAACAAACAGGGCCTATTCTAATCTTCCTTCAATATTCATGGATACAAAAATGGATCCAGATCCAGCAGCTGGTTATCATGACTAAAAGTGCAGGGTAAC
Organism: Thermophis baileyi; assembly: GCA_003457575.1. NCBI lineage: Eukaryota > Metazoa > Chordata > Lepidosauria > Squamata > Dipsadidae > Thermophis > Thermophis baileyi. The sequence goes on from QLTV01003430.1 coordinate 1,739,541, forward strand.
TGTGAATAAAGTTAGAATATTAACTTCTTTCCAAGTGGTGTTTTTTTGTTTGTTTGGTTTTTTTTTTTTTTTTTTTTGCTTATGGGAAGGATCTCAACTCAATCACTTTCAACCAATTAAATTTTAAAAGGTGTTTATTAGGTTATATGTATGTATCCTTCCCTTGCAAACCTATACTAATAGGCTCACATTTGAATAATTTGTCTCAAGTATTGGCACGAATAATAGTGTATCTCATAACGCGTCTACTTTTTAAAAGTTTTGCTGGATGTAAAAAAAGCCCTAATTGATTTTCCACTAAATCTTCATCAGTACTTGAATACATTTAAGTTAACTGGTATAGAGCCATGGCCAATTTCTCTGTGCAAGTTGGCTTTTTATCAAAAGTAGTTTAAGAGATTCTTCCCTTGGGCATAAAGAATACGGCAAGAACAGTTCTTTCTGTTCTTTATTGTTTTATTTATCTTTGCCAGGAGGCCTGTTACTGAATTCTCTAGCGATGCCAACTCCGAGGACTGAGTCAAGTACATGGCCTGGTTCACACACTCATTTCTGAATTATCTTTTTCCCCTTCAGGCAAATATATATATATACATATATATAAAAATGCAGAAGGCTTTTTTTTCTTGTGGAAAAACATATTTTAAATGAAAAAGAATAATATTGGCATATGTAATTAATTTTTTTTTAAATGAAGGGCATTGAAGTGAGGATCAACCTCACCGAAGTCTAGCATCCTTGCACTGATTCCAAGCCATCAATTCAAACATGTGCAAAAAGATTGTGTTTGAATTGCAATACTACTGTCTATCACCTTGCCTGTTTCAGTCCGCACATACCCAGCCACCTCACAGACACTGCAGCAGGTATGAAGTATGAGGTATCTGCTTATTTTGGATATGGTTTTCATTTATTTAATTTGAAGTGATAGAACAACTCACTTCACAAACCTAATTTTGTAATATACTTGTGTTTGTGTGTGTTGAAACAGGCAAGGTAGCATATGCACACACACTTACACACACACACACACACACACACACACACACACACACACGTGTTTGTGTGTCTCTCTGTGTGTGTATGTGTGTATAAAGGCACTAGGCTAGAAAGCAGGAGTTTGGCATGTCTTGTCTTAGCTATGAAAGCCAGCTGACTTTGACTTTGGGCCAGTCATTCTGTCAGCCCAATCCACCTCACAGGACTGTTGTTGTGGAGAAAATAGGAGAAGGAAGGTGTGTTGGAAATGTTCGCCATCTTGAATTATTTGTAAAAATAATAAAGGCTGGATACAATTTAAATAAATAAATATATCCCACAAATACATTGTCTCTATGTTCTCATATCCGCTACAGTTCTGTAGTAATAACTGATCAAGAAACATTGTGCAAGATCGATAACTATAAGAGCCGAGGTGGCGCAGTGGTTAGAGTGCAGCACTGCAGGCTACTTCAGCTGACTGCTAGCTGCAGTTCGGCGGTTCAAATCTCACCGGCTCAAGGTTGACTCAGCCTTCCATCCTTCCGAGGTGGGTAAAATGAGGACCCAGATTGTTGGGGGCAATATGCTGACTCTGTGCACCGCTTAGAGAGGGCTGTAAAGCACTATGAAGCGGTATATAAGTCTAAGTGCTAACTGAAGATGAAACTTCTAGAAAATGTCCTGCTACAATTGCTAACCACACAATACTTCTGTTCGTTTGCAAACTCTGGACCACAGTCTGCTAGAGAAGGTTCATCCTCATTATTAACGTATCAGTCTGTGAATATGCTGAGGAAACAGTGTAGGTGAGTCTGAAGAACAATTGTAAGTACTTTTGAGAGGTACCTAAGTATCTCAGATAGAGACCAATTTACCAAAAAAGCAACTGTTGAATTTCCTCCCTACCACTCATTCCCCTCCAGCCCTTTTCCCACATACAGAAACAGACATAAGAAGCCTCCTTCCTTTCATCTTTTATTTTGGGAAGATAGGCAAACTTCCAAAGAAAAAGCTCATGGTGCAATCACCCATCCTTTCTTTTTGCTAAGAACAATTGTGTGTTATCCAGTGTTATTCTTATAGCTAACAATGGTGTTAGAACTTGACTCTGCTTTTCAGCAGACCAGCCTTGCAATTATTATTAATTAAAACAAACAAACAAACAAACACAATACTAAAATAATACCAAATGGGACAATGATTGTAGTAGACACCAAATAAGATGGTCATAGGCTCACCATCCATTTGTTTATATATAACACAAGGATTGTGCAAGCAATGTATAGATGGCCTAAAAATAGATATTCAAACAAACTTTACAATCAAGATAGATGATAGATAGATAGATAGATAGATAGATAGATAGATAGATAGATAGATAGATAGATAGATAGATAGATAGATAGATAGATAGACAGACAGACAGAGACAGACAGACAGACAGACAGACAGACAGACACACTAGATAGATAGATAGATAGATAGATAGATAGATAGATAGATAGATAGATAGATAGATAGATAGATAGATAGATTTATAGATGATAGATAGATAGATAGATAGATAGATAGATAGATAGATAGATAGATAGATAGATAGATAGATAGATAGATAGATAGATAGATAGATAGATGTAGGTAGGTACGGTAGGTAGGTAGGTAGGTAGGTAGGTAGAGATCAGAAACCACTTGTGACTGTGAATCAGACCATTTTAGCAGCAATTGCCACTGCACAAACATTTTCAACTTTTCATAGAAATTATACTAAACTAATCTCTTAATAAAAAGCACAAAAGCTCTAATTGAGAATATCCTGATCACTTGCTGTTAAGGGTGGAGATTAATTCTAAGCATCAGATATGATAGAAATGTCATCTCTACAGTACAAAATATTCACTCTCTTGACTTGTGTTTCAGCACACATATTCTTGATATGGGTTATGAGATATTGTTGAATTTCTCATACACATTTGATGGGAAGGTGTCACTTCTTGCAATAAATGTTGGTCATGAAGAATATTATAAAAATACTTAGGTATAACATGTAAAAAGATGCTAAAATCTGTATGGTGAAGATATGAAATTTCAGATATATTATTTTGGAAGTCTTCATGCAAAACTCTCTGCTTGGCCTCAAGTATTGCTTCTTCTAGACCAGTGATGGTTAACCTTTCTGGCACCGAGTGCTGAAACTGGAGCGTGCATGTGCCGGAGCGCTGGAACCCAGAAGAGAGCAGCTGTCCAACGCGCATGTGTGCGACGGAACCCAGAAGAGCAGCTGGCGATGGCGCGCATGCCCACAGAGAAGGCTCTGCGTGCCACCTCTGGCACGTGTGCCATAGGTTTGCCATCACGGTTCTAGACCAAACATAAGTAAAGTGTGGATTAAGACGTTCACATTATGCCCCATCAGAAGCTATTCTTTCCTTCCAGAGTGTTGTGGTCCGTCAGCGGCCTGTGGAGCTGGCAGAAGAGTGGGACAGCGAGGAGGCTGGGGAGGAACTTGGGCCAGGCCTGGAGTCTGGAGAAGACTCGGTGCCAGAGGCAGGGAGCCAGCCAGGGCCATTGGGGAGGTCTGTCCCGCCTTCAGAACCTCCAGAGACTGACATGAGCGATGCAGAGGAACAGGAGGAGCCTGTTCTCAATGCGCGCATGCGCAAACGGATATGCTCGTTGCAGGAAGCAACTTGGTTCAATTCGTGTCTCAGCATTTCAGTTCTGACTCCGTGTTCTGTTTGGCCTTGCAAAGCTCCTTGCCAATTATGTCTTTGGCAGCTTGTCAAGAGAGATAAAAGTTGGTGATATCAGCCTTCTTCCGAAAGACTTCTGTCGGACTAATTAATCTTGTTTGGGACTTATTACGGCTGGGAATGAACAGAATTCACAGCCCTTAAAATAAAAAGAGGTTTTTGGGACTCCGTTTGTGCTGTATGATTTATCAGGAAGCCTAGGTCAGAACACAGGGAGAGTTGTACTGTAGCTATACAACAGGATGAGCTGGGTCAAGGACTATGTTAGGTTTTGGCATTGATTCACTCAAAAGGGCTTGTAAGAGGACAAGTCCAAGTTCTAATTGGACAAATGAACTTGCTTCTGACTGAACAGCATAGAGTATAATTGTCTAGACTGGACCACATTTAGGGCAGTTGTATCCTTTTAAGTCCAAAGCTGGGCACCTTATAGCAAAAGGCTTCATTGCTGCAGGAATATAGTCATTGGTTTTATAAACAGCAAATTTGATTACTATGTTGGTAGCCTCTGGTGCATGTTTAAAGATTTCCAATTTCATGTTTCCAAATACATAGATATTAAAAGGTCTTAAGTTGCTGAATTTTGTCAAACATTGGTTTTTACAATAGTGGAAATAATTGATATGTCAGTTATGACAACTCTTTGCTTTAGAGAGGTTTTAGCTTTATGTTATAGGAATATCATTCAAAGCGCATCATTAGTCTACCATTGATTAAGAATTTAGAATGGAATAACAGAACTGGAAGGGACCTTGGAGGTCTTCTAGTCCAACCCACTGCTCAGGCAGGAAACCCTATACCATTTCAGACAAACGGTTGTCCAATCTCTTCTAAAAAACTTCCAGTGTTGGAACATTCACAACTTCTGGAGGAAAGTTGTTCCACTGATTAATTGTTCTAACTGTCAGGAAATTTCTTCTTAGTTCTAGGTTTTGGGATCAATTTGGGAGCAAATCTTGTAGAAATCGCAAACAAAGCTAAAAAGGAATCACAGATGTGTTTTTAAAAACATATTTTGTGGGTAAAGGGACAAACTGTTCAAGGTTTGTGCATGTTCACTAGCAATTTTATCTTTATATTTAATGAAGAATAAAGAAATGTTTTGAACTTCCTGGGAGCAAAAGATTAAAGAGCTCTAATTATGAATAAAATGAGAATGTTCTAACTTTAACACACAGTAGTTTTATTGCATAGATTTCTGACACGCAAACTCCCCCCCCCCGCAAGAAATAAACCCAAACAGGCATACATACAACAGCTTTGCTTTGGGGGATTTTCCCCAATATAATACATATTTCGGTTAACATCTATTTGCCAATCAACCCAGTATGCCAAATAAATTACAGAATGGGACCTCTATCAACTGTGATCCTGATATGGAATATTTTTCCTCTGGGTAAAGGTAGAATGTAAAAAAAATTATGGTGTTTGTTTTTAAGTAGGAAAAGCCTCAAGGGAGGGGAGCAAAAGCTTTAAAATATGTGAGTTGTGGCTGTGATCCAGCAGCCCCAAGACTACATGCAAGTACTTTTCAATTGCCTCCTATAAATATTCCATGCACGCAAATGGGAATGTTTAATACATATAGGCACATATAAGTTCCACTGTAAATATAAATTCAATGCTTGCACATCCCATTGCACATAGTTTGCATGTTTCCTTGCATGTATTTTGTATACAGTATTATCAAATTGAGTGGAAGCTGGGTGGGAATCTGGAACTGGGAGTCCCACAGATTTGGAAACCACACGTTTGTTTTTCTTTCAGAGACTTCCCAGAGATCATAGGAAGGCCATATTTTGAAGTTTTTGACATTTTGATCTACGGTTGCCTCACACATGTTCTGTCCCTTCCTCGTCCTTTGTACTGATGGACATATCCAAAGCTATGGAGAGATATAGATACAGATCTTCATCTATATGTAGATGAAGATGATATGTGGATATAGATCTTCATCCTATATGACAGAACTTCATCTATATGTAGATCCATAGATAAGCAGAGAGATCTTATACCACAGTATATATATTTCAATGGAATACTTGAGTATTTGAGAGACATCTGTGTTACTCAAGGAGTGCTGATTAACCCTTCCTCTCTCTCTCTCTCTCTCTCTCTCCCTCCCTCTCTCTATAGATAGATAGATGATAGATAGATAGATAGATAGATAGATAGATAGATAGATAGATAGATGATAGATAGATAGATAGATAGATAGATAGATAGATAGATAGATAGATAGATAGATAGATAGATAGATAGATAGATTCATGTCTTCTATTTTGCTCCTGTTGTTCATGGAGTTATATCATGCATAGTTGTATCACTAGATGTCACTGTTTCCAGGTTAGGAAGTAAACATTCTGGCAGAATTTGTACTTTTATCGTAATTTAAGGAGAACGAAAAGAACGTGAAGTTTCCAGAAAATACATAAATATGAAAGGTTTGCCGATTCCGACGCCCAAATAGCTTTCTTTCAAAACAAACTTTTTAATCCCCAACTTACTTTCAAAAACAGCAATTGGAACAGATACCAGCATTTAAATTTCTCTGCAATTTACATTAAAACAATAAGCCTGTGTGTGCATGTGTGACTAATGAGAGAAGGTGAATGGGAATTCATAGAAACTTTTAGTTATTAGGACTAACTAGAGCACTATAATTGCAGCCTTGCTCCAAATGTAAACCTGATTTACAGCCTGCTAGAATTCCATATGAGATATTCCACATGATTCATTGTGCGCTGCTCATTTTGCACCGAACAAAGGTTACAAAGAATTCCAGTGTGGTTCCTTTGGGAATTGATTTTTAAAAGGTAGGGTTGGCTTGTAGTAGAACCAGGCTGTTGGCAAAGTAGAAAAGTCACATGGGCAGGTAGTTCAGGAAATGCTGAGGGAAAGTCATCTCATACAGTTTAGAAAGTAGATGAAACTTTTGACCATCCACCAAATGAGGTCAACGTTTGATTTTCATAACACCAAACTTTTCACTTCTCTTTCACCTTCCTTTTTTTGTTTGGTTTGGTTTTGAAAAGTTTGTTTGGACTTTTAATCTGGAAAAAAAAAAGCCATTCATCTCTAGAAATGCATCAGACTAATTTTTTGCATAGATAAAATAATTGGAACAATGGCCTTTTACTTGATATGGTGTCTTAAAAGGTGTTAACATCTGGTTAGCCATATCTGGCTTCCTAAACTAAACCAGTTTACATCCAGTTAGAAATAATTGGATGCAAAGATCTCCATAAAAATTCAAGAGCCATGAACCATCCTGAAAAGTCAGAAAATCATAATTAAAAAGGCAGGAGCAAATCACTTCCAAATATTGGGTCCCCCCCCCAAAAAAAAGGAAGAAAAGGGGGGGGACCCCCACTCCACATGAATTTATCCATCAAGTCACCAGGAATTGATCTTGACTTCAAGAGGATTTAGTATAGCATCTATTCATACAATTTAATAGGAAAAGTCAGGTTGTTATTAAATAATCACTCTACCATTAGCCAAGTTAATAGCACACTTCAAATTAATAAGAACTGACCAGAATTTATGTCATATCTCCATTTCATATTATGAAGGCTTTTATGTGGATCCTACTTCATACCAGCTTTTTACACTGTAAAATAACATTTTGTATTGTCTGAAATACTTTAAGCAGAAATACATTTCTCATGTCTCATCTACTGCTCTTCTTTCCTTAAGTTCCTGCTCATATTTCTCCATTTGCTAGATGCCCAGATAATCTGAAATACTATACCACGTGTAAGACTTTTCTGTCTGACATTATCTGACATTGACTAAGAATAATGCTGTATAGTATTGAAATAAAAAAACAATTGCAAAAAATTTGATTCCCCCCCCCCCATATATTATGAACCAGATACATACTTTTAATATCAAGTACAGGAAAACATGTTATATCTGAATGTGAGCTGACTTTCTAAAGTTTTTCTTTGATAAACTGATCACATTGAGAGCTGAGATTCTCTGTAGCTGCTTTTTAAACAACAGCAGCAACAACAAAGCCAATCACATCCGGCATCTGTGCAGTTTGTGAATAATGCATAATGCTTTGATTTTGGGGGGGTTTATGACTATGATTTATTGAATTGCTTTCCCACTCTGAGATTATGCATGCATGCATGCATAAACATTTCACTGCTCTATGAAACCATAATAGGTTTGGCTGAACCCCGGAAGTTCTGAGTTTTAATTCATTTAATGAACTTAACAAGGATTAATTAATTCAATAAGGCTCCCTCATTTGCAGCTGTGAACAAGTCAAACAAAATCAAGTCTTATACCTCCAGCTTTATTTCCTTCCTCATATAAACAAAGACTGAGGCATAGCTGACAAAACAGAGAAAACCAAGAAAGCAACAAAATAACTGGTTTAATAAGCAACTAATAAATATAAACATAATTAATAACATTAGTTCTCCTTTACTTCAAAGTCAAAGCTTGTTTTAGGAAACAGCTCAGGCAAAACAATCCGCAAACACTTCTTAACATTAGAGTAATTTTAATAGTTTTTTACTATTATCATGTGCTCTCTATAAAGCAACCCTCAAAGGAAATCCAGACCTTGGAAAATGGTTGAAATCCAGCAGCTGGATGGATTAACTGGTGCAACAAATGGAAGCTGCATGAACCTTTACCCTGCTTGTTAGTTGATTACTGGACACAATTTAAGATTAAGGGGAGGAAAGTGGAGGAAAGGGACAAAATATATTTTTATTTTATTTTTTATTTTATTTTATTATTATTTTATTTTATTTTATTATTTTATTATTTTATTATTTTATTTTATTTTATTTTATTTTATTTTATTTTATTTTATTTTATTTTATTTTATTATTACTGCCCATCCTACTATCCAGCATAACTCTGAGTGGCTTACAATGCAATAAAAATAGAATTATAAAAACAATTATACATATAGGAATAATTAACATTGCAAAAATTAAATAGACTAAAAACTAAGAGCTTATGCGGAGTGGGGATGATGCCTTCTTCTGTCCCTTCATCTCCAGTGGGATTCAATGCCAACCAGCAGAGGTAGGTCTGAAGGCCNATGATTTATTTGTTTGTTTGTTTGTTTGTTTGTCAAACATGTAAAAGATAGAAGGTATAGGTATAAACATAAAACAAAGGTAGTAAGTACAGATAAATGGGGACAGTAGGACAGGGACGGTAGGCATGCTGGTGTGCTTATGCACACCCCCTTTACGGACCTCTTAGGAATGGGGTGAGGTCCACGGTAGACAGTTTAAGGTTGAAGCTGTGAGGGTTTGAGGATGTAACAATGGAGTCAGGTAAAGCATTCCAGGCATTGACCACTCTGTTGCTGAAATCGTATTTTCTGCAATCGAGTTTGGAGCGGTTTACCTTGAGTTTGTATCGATTGTTTGCTCATGTATTATTGCGGTTGAAGCTGAAGAAGTCAGCTTCAGGTAAGACGTTGTAGCAGACAATTTTGTGTACTATGCTTAGATCAGACCGCAGGTGGCGCAATTCCAGATTTTCCAGGCCCAAAATTTCAAGCCTGGTGGCATAAGGGATTCTATTGTGAATAGAGAAGTACTCTTCTCGTGAAATATCTGTGGACCCGCTCAATCGTATTAATGTCCAATATACAGTGTGGATTCCAGGCAGACGAGCTGTATTGGTCTGGCAAAGGTTTCGTATGCCCTAGTTAACAATTCAATGTTACCGGAGAAGAAGCTTCACAAAATAAGGTTAACAATTCTTAAAGCCTTTTTGGCAATGCTGTTACAATGAGCTCTGGGGCTTAGATCATTTGAGGTAAGTACTCCTAGGTCCTTGACAGAGTGAGGGTCATCTACAAGATCATTTCCACCTAACTTGTATTTGGTGTTCTGATTTTTATTGCCAATGTGTAGGACAGAGCATTTGTTAGTTGAAATTTGGAGTTGCCAATTACGTGACCATTCTGATTTATGTCATGGTGTTTTATTTATTTTATTTTATGTCATGGTTTATGTTATTCATTATATGTCATGGTTTCATGAAGGAAACACCATAATTTTCATGTTTGCCAGAGGTTAGGTTCAGGGGTGGGTTCCAGTTTTCGTCGCTGCCGGTTCGTTCAGTGGCGCGCTGCACAGGCGTGCGCGCTTCACGCATGTGCAGTGCTAAAACAAAGCTTCTGCGCATGCGCAGAAGTGAAAAACAAGATGGCGATGCCTATGGCGCCACCGAAGGAACCGGCTCAGGGGCGTGGCCAGGCTGCCATTACTGGCGGTTCAGAGAACCAGTCCCTATTTTTACTACCGGTTCTATAGTACCGGTCCGAACCAGCAGGAACCCACCTCTGGTTAGGTTACAAGTTATAAGGATAGGATTTGCATCACGGCATTGCTATACACCAGTTGTGTTTGTCTTCATGTCGATGCTGCTTATAATGTTAGAATAGGCATTTATATCCTTTGATGGTTTAGGACCTTGCTATCGGAAGGATTATCATTCTCACTATGAACTTGTCCAGTCATCAAGTTCTGAGGAAGAGTTCCAGCAAAAGAGGCCCTTCCTATCAAAACTTCCTTTAATTGGTATATAGCAGAGGGTTTTCCACTATTGTAACGGTATGTAGGACTAGCCTTGGGAGACAGGAGGAAGAACCACAGACCAGGCAACCATCCTGTAAATCAGGGATCTCCAACATTTGGCAATTTTAAGACTTGTGGACTTCAAGTCCCAGAATTCCCCAGCCAGCATGGAGGATGAGGAATTCTGGGAGTTGAAGTCCACAAGTCTTAAAATTGCCAGGTTTGGAGACCCTTGCTGTAAATGATAGCTCAGTCCACAGAAGCAGAGGAATCATGGGAAGCTTCTCAAAAAGGGCCCTGCCTAGTTTTCCGAAGAGTAAAAGGAAAGGAAGGGACGAATACTTTCAGACTTGTAAGATTCTATTAATGTAACCTTATAATAAAGATAGAGATAATATTCATTGATTGGGCTACTTCAGAGGGCTGACACCTGTGCTATTCCAAGGCTATGGAATATAGTCTCAGCTCCTGCAGCTTTTAGAAAATCTGTAAAGGCTGATTTGCTTTCCCTCCCCCCTCTGGCTTGTTCATCAGTTAATTTTAGCATTAATTTTATGTTTTCAGTTTGGGTCAGGATCTTATTTTCTTTTATTAGTCAAGCTAGAAAAACCGCTTTAGTAAAAAGGCTGGATATAAATCAAATCAATAAATGTTTAAACAATCCATCAGTAAACATATCTGATGTGATCATTAAAAAAATAATTCTGGAGTTGCAATTTTATTTTTACTGTGAAGCCCTTTGAAGCCTGATGTAAGGTTTTTGGAGTTATTTATAACTAGTATTTCCCCACCAGGAAGAATAGTGAAAGGTCAAAATGACCCTATTAAATCGTTCTGTATTTACACAGTGTTCTGGTTTGGGCGAAAATTGCCTTGCCCTCCTCAGACAGATAAACGGCACGCAATGATAAATCATGGAGATTATATTTATTGTTCAGGCATCTTCTCAAACAACACTCACGGTTCTTGTAGAAGTTCTTCTGAGATTACAGTCATAATCTGATACCATCGCGTAGTAGTTGTGAAAAGATAATGCTATCTCCCGTCTCCCATACTACATGATTCCCTCTGTTAAAGCTTAGAGAAAAACTGACCACTGGTCAGCGTGGCTCAATTACCCAGCCCCCAGGCGTACCTCAATGACCAGTAAGAATACACAGATGTGGTCACATTACCCATAATGCAATTTCCTACTACATTCCCCATAATGCAATGTCTTAAAGAAACAGTTCTTAACTCAGGCTAAATATCTAAATATCCCCTGTTATACCAGCACACACAGAGAAGATGATTATTTGCTGTTTGGTACAGTAATTCAGTTTTATCTCCTGATCTGCGCAAGCGAATTAAAATGGGATTAAATGGATCCCAAGCTACCCCTTAAAGGGAAACAAGAGAAAGAAAGAAAAACTGGCTATTCCTGAAGGAAAATCAAAGTGGGAAAAGATCCAGCGAGGAATGTTGTCAAGTTTGTTGCTGTGGCAATTACTGACAGTTTGGAACTAATGGACTAAACAGAACTGATGTTTCAATAGGTTTGCGCAGTATTGTGCTGCTACGATACCAAAATAAATAAATTGCCCCATACCTAAATCTGTCATCCGATGTCTTCCCCCCTGAGACACGGTTCTGGTTTTTTAAATCTCATTCTTGGAGCATTTTAACTGCCCTCTCTTTTGGAGAAATTTGGCAGTTTGTTTGTTTGTTATGATTTTCTTTCGTTTACATTTCTTTTGTTTCAAACAAATGAAATGCATTTTTCATCAGCTAACACTGAGCAGTCCGAACATTTCCTAAGAACAGCACACTGAATCTCTCCTTGGGGGGAATGTAGTGTTTGTGACTGACCATCCTGTTCCACAAATCTGTGCAAAGAATATTTTCTATTGGAATATTCTTTATTGGCCAGGTGTGATTGGGCACACAGGAAATTTGTCTCCGGTGCATAAGCTCTCAGTGTATATACAAACAGCAAAGTGGGAAGTCATAGATCATAAATCATAAGATACAATCATAGATCATAAGAGACAAACAACAAAGTGATAAATCATAAGATAACAATAGGGAAAGGTAGTAGGAAAGATGAGAAGATGAGAAAGATAATAGCAATATAGTCCTACTACATGGTTAGATATCCTTAGGCATAAGACAATACTGTGGGAATTAAGTGTTTAGCAGAGGGATGGCATGGGGAAAAAAAACTGACTTTGTGTTTAGTTGTTTTGGTGTGCAATGCCCTATAGCCACATCCCAAGGGGAGAAATTGAAACAGTTTATGCCCAGGATGTAAGGAGTCTGTAGATACTTTCTCAGCCCTCTTTCTGGCTCGTGCAGTATACACAATGGAACGACTGTTCCATTTATTCTAAGGAAGGAATAAAGATGCAATCAACAACCAAACACGCAAAAGAATCACATAATGAAAGGTTTCCCACAAGTAGGAAGTTGCAGGAAAAGCCACCAAATCACAACAGAAACGTACACACTTCCCAGATTTGTGCCCCACTGCTCCTCAGCGTGAACTTTTTGGATTTCAAAGGCAAAAAGCTTTTCTCTATCCACTGCCTAGGGAAGATTTGATATTTGACAACTTTACAGTAGTAGCAGTCAACACTGGACAGCTCACACGCAGCGGCAGCCAACATTTTGAAAGTATCTGGCATACAGCAGCTTGTATTTAACTGCACTTGACAGCTGACATGGCAGCAGCTGTCGGAAGCAACTGAGCGCTCACCGACAAAAAGGAAAGGAGAAAAGTAAGCAAATTTCCTACACACGGATGAGGTGGTGTCAGGAAAAAAAGAACTCTAGCTTAGCTATCTCCCTGGTGGGTTAGGTTTTTTTGGTTTTTTTAATCAGCAGAGAACAGTTTTGGGAAGAGGTTATCAAAATAAGGGATCATCCTTCTGAATTTGGTGTGATGCTGAGGCCTGTTTTTATTTTATTTTTATTTTTTAAAAAGCTAAAGCATATTAAGAGTCAGATATTAGGCTATCTATCTGTCTTAGGCTGTGAATTTAATGCTCACCATCAAATGTGATGAATGTGAAGGCCAACACCAGCTAAAGAATTGCCAGCTGTGATTCGACATTGTTGTCTATATAATAATAGTATATTAAACTGGTTTCCTTAATTTTGTCTTGTGTTAGCTTTGGTTTTAACTTTCGTGTTAACTATTTCAAACTGGGATCAATCAAAAAGATAGGTTAGAAGCATTTTAATTAAAAAGTAAAAAAAGTCTCCTAGAAAACAAGGTGCATGGACATGAATGTTCACACATATTTTAGCCACCACAACTCCAGATATAAGCATAGAAGAGATTGCATGCTTTGTCCCAAGCCCTTCCTGACAAACCTAATAGAGACTCAAAAACTACTCATTGAACTGGAAACAAAACCTAGAGCCTCTATCCAAAAAGACTTCATAGAGAAGTCTGGTCTAGACTAGCATTTTCAGAAAAGATGTTAAAGAGTTAACTTTCTTTCAGACCTACCAACTTGATTTCATTTAGGGATATTCAATAGGAGTAGTTTATAATCAATAGTAGTATAGAGTAACACGACTGCTTTCTCAAAGATGTCTGAGCACATGAGATAACAGGCCTGCTCAAGTATAACTCCTGGTAGTTTCCAAAAAAAATGTCCTGTGGGCCAATGCACAAAGCTATTATATTGATTAAAAGAAACAATGGTTAGGTTTCCCAAAGCACCTTCTGCTTTGCAACATCTCTGACTGCAGCTTATCAGCTATGGTAGGAAGAATTCCGTGCAAAGAAAGTGCTGTAGGTTCCAAGTCAGATCCCAGAAGGAATAGGGGGTGATATGATAGAAGTGTTCCAATATTTAAGTGGTTGTCACAAAGAAGAGGGGGTCAACCTATTCTCCAAAGCACCTGAAGGCAGGACAAGAACCAAGGGATGGAAACCAATCAAGGAGAGAAACAACCTAGAACTAAGGAGAAATTTCCTGACAGATAGAACAATCAACCAGTGGAACGACTTGCCTCCAGAAGTTGTGAGTGGTCCAACACTGGAGGTTTTTAAGAAAAGATTGGACAATCATTTGTTTGAAATGGTATAGGGTCTTCTGCTTGAGCAGGGGGTTGGATTAGAAGATCTCCACGGTCCCTTCCAATTCTTGTTAATTTTTTTATTCTGTTATGTGGTAGCCAAGTCTGATTCATTCGAGCAAGGAAGAATACTTTGTGTCTAGCCAATCACTTCCTCAGATATGTCTACTCTCCCAAAGATCTGTCATTATGAACTGAATAACAAAACCTGAATAATAATCAAGCTTGCCTCATGAAATAAAATAGGTTCCTCTAACTCCTAAAAGGGACAGTTTGGCAGTATATCAGAGGTGGGTTGCCGCTCGCCGAACCGGCAGCAAAGACTGGTGGTCCACACTCCCGAACCGGTCCTCCGGTGGCCGCGGCTCAAAAAATAACCCTTTGCGCATGCACAAAGGCTTCTGCGTATGCGCAGAGGGTCATTTCCGGGTGTTTTGCATGACGCGATGGGGGCGCGTGGGCGAGCGAAGCGTGCAAAACGCACATTTCCATTGCGATCAGAACCGGTAGGGAAGGTAAGTAGAACCCACACCTGCAGTATATTTTAAGATAATCCAGTGCCCTGCTATATTGAATTGACTCAGATAAATGTGAATAATAGTAGTTGCCCATAAAAAAGTTAAAAACATGTTCCTTTGCCAATTCCTGCACTGTCTTATCTTTCTCCCTTTTCTCCCCTTTCACCCTTTTAACATGTGCCAGCTTAACAAGCAGTTTATAATCTTTTATCTAAGAAGAAGAGATTTCAAATCTTTATTAATGCCCATGGCACTTGCCAACTACAAAAACAGCCCAATGAATAGCTTCAGTGTAACCATAACAATTCCAAGATATATTTTTTTTAAAAAAAAGAAAATAATTAATTGACATTCCTATCCAGCCTTGAAACATCTGGATTAATTATAGTGACAATTTTGATTCACCTTTAATGTAGGCACAACGGTTTCAAAGAAACCAGTTTTCTTGTTCTGCAGCTTTCTTCCGCTTAATCTCACCATGCTTTAAAATACTGCATTGATTCATTCTCTGGGCAGATACACACACACACACACACACACACACACACACACACACACACACACACACACACACACACACACGGTATAGAGATATGCCAACATTGTTTGCACATGCTTAATGAAAGGGTTAAGCACAGAAAATGGATTGGAATGGAAGCCCTAAAGCGTAGCCCAAACTTCCAGCCCAGAATGCAAAACAGCAGACAGAAGCTTCAAAGAGAAAATGCTTTCCCTTAAGGGTTAAGGTAAAATTGGAGTTGGGCAAACCTCAAAGGAATTTCCCAACTTCCAAACATTGCTTATGTTTGGATTTGGAATTGAATTTGGCTCTCTTGATAGACATTCGTGCCACATGGTGTGAATTGCATTAGCTGCAAAAGGGGTTCAAAAAAGGGGGAATAGAGAGACCAAAGGGGGCTAAAGTACATAAAATATATAAATGTATGTGATTAGACTCTTATTTCCTATTTGTTTACTAAAAGCGTTCTTTTTTCTAATAATTACCGCTGCTAAAAATCCATCATTCTATTTTTTCCTTTATGATGAGATTTCAATCCCAATGGGAATGCTGCTAGCTGTAGCAAACTGTCAAGGATAAGCAGCAACAGAAGGAGAGAGATTGTTAAATGGTCATGAAAATTGCACGGAAAACTAAAAATGTGCTAAGGTATCTTCCATCTTTACAAGGCCCATTTAGGTTTCCAAAGTGGCCTTGAGCAAGCCAATTAATCTCTCGGGATGATTTCTGCAAGGAGATAAAATCTAAGGTTGTGAGTTGTAATTTTGTTTATTAGATGCTTTTTATCCCGTCTTTATTATTTTCATAAATAACTCAAGGCAATGAACATATCTAAAAACTCAAAGGTGTTCTAGATGGTATAATATATTTAACTCCAATGTTTCCAGTGGAACATTTTTTCAGTCAAAAACCCCAGACCAGAAAAGTTGTTTTATTGTATTAGCTAACTAAGATAACTTTACAACCTGTCTAAATTTTCAGTCTTTTTCTCTATCTGCAAAGAAGCATTTCTTGGTAACATTCCTTCAGTTTGTATATTTTGTCGACTTTAAGTCTTTCTGTTTGCTTCTTTGCTTACATTATTTAATTCCACATGCATTGATGTGTCTTTTTTTAAATATATAAATTTAACTTGACCAAATAATTTTCCTGCAAAATTTATAATCAATCTATAGAATTTAAATGTTCCTTATAAACTCCCTGAATGTAAGGAAGTTGGTTGTTGCACCAGTTGGCAGGCTGAGTTTTGTTTAGTCCTGTCGTGGTGCTGCTTGGCACTGGTTACTGGTGGCTAATATTATCTGTATTGATTATAGATGGAGGGTCGGAGACCTCTGAAGGATCTATCCCAGAAGCATCCCTGGTAAACCCTAGAGATACTTCTTCAGTAATCTGTCTCAACAGGTTGGGTTTGGCTACTCAGATATCTGTGATTCTTCTTCAGAACGTGTCCCTCTGGATTTATCATTTCACAGGGTCATTTGTCATCCAACTTCTTCTGTTTTCTACTATTTGTTCAAGTTTCTTTTTGGACTGTATACTCACTGACTTTCTTGCTTGTAGGTGTAGAAGAGTTTTAACTGACCTACTAATTTGCTCATAGTTTGTTCTTTGTCATGAATGAGTTCTTCAGGCTGTAAGCAATTGTGGGCAGCAATCTCTGCCCTCACTCATCAGCCCGTGAACTAGACTCTGATTCAGTCTCTGTGAGAGGTGTTCTGATGAACCAAGATGCAGTCTGGATCAGATTCAGCTTTTGTGATCCTCTGCTAGACTGGAAGTTCCACCTTTCCCTTATTCTGGAGATAAGAAGTTGAAGATGTCTGATGCTGAAGCTTCTGTTGCTTCTGGGAAGCTACACGTTCTTCTACAGTACTACGAATTGTGGTCCATTATTCAAGAACGTTATCAGATATTCAGTAATATGCCAAATCATTATTAAGTTTCCTTATAACTGTTTTAGATTTGTATCTGGCAATGGGTGTGTCTCCACAACATTAGAATAGTTACCGTATTTTTCGGAGTATAAGACGCTCCGGACTATAAGACGCACCTACCTTTTTTTGGGAGAAAACAAGATAGACACTAGTGCATGGATATGGGAAAAAATATGAAATTTTACCAGTTTGGAACTATTTTAAGTTTTTTTCTTTGCATAGATTGGTATTGTAATCAGAATCAGTAAGTTATTCAGCACGCAATCTGTTAGATGTAAAGCTTTTTTCCCCTCTCTTTATTTTCCTTCGGGTAATATTTTAATTAAGTTAGTGAAATGCTTTTTAAATTCCAGCTAATTGTTGATTCTAGACAGAAATTTTACAACAAAAGGACACAAAGAAGAAAATAAGACTCATAAACCACTCACAATAACTCTGCCTCTGCCTCCCAGCACAGCAAACCGTCTGCTTTAGTTTCGTTTTCAGCACAGCTTGATTAGCACAAGAAAAAAAAATCTGCCTCCCAGATTTGCCTGTGGTGAAATCCAATTTTTTTTACTACCGGTTCTGTGAGCGTGGCTTGGTGGGCATAGTGTGGCTTGGTGGGCGTGGCAGGGGAAGGATACTGCAAAATCCCCATTCCCTTCCCACTCTGGGGCCAGCCAAAATTTCTGCTACCGATTCTCCAGAACCTATCAAAACCTGCTGGTTTTCACCCCTGCAATGCACACTTTCAAGTATTTCCTGCAGAAATCTGTCAATTCCACATGGGAAGAATGTACTTGTTTTACCAAATCCTGCTACAAGGCCTTAATTAAATTAGCCATGTAGTCCCTTCTCATTGAGATATAGGATACAGTCTCCCCTGATTCTCTCAAGCCAATCTTCAGTGACATTATTCCTGAACATCTATAAGACTTTTGAGCAGTGGCTTCTTGCATTAAGTGTATGTGAATGTACACGTTGTACTCTGCCTGTGTGAAATGTTTACCTGGATGCTGTTCAGTGCATATATGATAATATTATAACCTATTTACATCACCTGAAGTCTCTTAGGGGCACTTAAAATGGCTCTCTCATCACGTTCTCCAGAGGCTTATGGTGCAAATGAACCTGTACTGTCTGACCAAATGTAAGCTGATGGAAATGTTCCATGCATATGCATATGCAATTACCCCAAAAGCTCTTAACACAAGTTGTTTCCCAAAAGCATTATACAGAAATCTTGAGTATTATGACCTTAGTCTTGCCAAATGTCTGTTGATGACTTTCTGACAGTTCCCTTGAATTGCCTTTTGTGTCATCTATTGGAGTGATTCAATAGCAATAGCAATAGCACTTGGACTTATATACCGCTTCATAGTGCTTTACAGCCCTCTCTAAGTGGTTTACAGAGTCAGCATATTGCCCCCAATGATTTAGGTCTTCATTTTACCAGCCTCGGAAGAATGGAAGGCTAAGTCAACCTTGAGCCAGCGAGAATCAAACTGCTGGCAGTCTGCAGAGTTAGCCTGCAATACGGCATTCTAACCACTGCACCACCATGGCTCATTTTAAAATGTCAAAATTATTTAGCCACTGGAAAATTATGCCAGATAATTATTCCAAGAATCTTTCTGGACTTTTTTCACAATTACAAGCCCTAGCCCTGATATACTGAGTTGACTGAGATAAATGTGAATACTATTCGTTGTTAATTAAAAATATGTTCCTTTGCCAGTTCCTGCACAGTCTTATCTTTCTGCTTTTTCTCCCCTTTAACCCTTTTAACACGTGCCAGCTTAAAAAGCAGTTCATAATCTTTTATCTAAGAAGAAAAAGAAGAGATTTCAAATTTTATTAATGCCCATGGCACTTGCAATCTTAACTGGCACTTGAGTCCTCTCTTCTCATTTGGTGGCCAAAGTTTATACACTATAGGATAAATAATATTAAAAATTTGGGCAGTCTAGCATTATTTTTTTTCTTATAATGGCTAATGATTTCTGGGAAGCCCATAGACAAAGTAATATGTCAGCCCTTCATCCACCATTCCATTGTTAGACAATTCATATTGGAGCCTAATAAACAGCCATATTTATCCGTATTCCCCCGATATGCTATGTCTAATCCTTTTTTAAACCTTCTAAATCAGTGGTCACCAACCTTTTGGGCATCAGGGACCAGTTCCGTGGAGAGAGATTTTTCCACAGACCAGAGAGAGGCTGGTTTCATGTGCTGCCTGCCTCCTGCAGATGGGGCTTCGTTTGTTTGTGCAGCCTGGTTTCTGGCATGCTGCGGCCTGGTACCAGGCCATGGCCGGGGGTTGGGGACCCCTGTTCTAAATTGTTATCAGTCATGACAATACAATAGTATCATTGGTAGGACTACCACTTTCTAAGGGTTCTCCTGTAATTGTCCAGATTAGGCAAACTCCTTGCTGGAACCAGTATTAAAAATAAATACTACAATAAGGGTATCTTTAAATTATTGTGATTAGCAGTGACAAAGTGAGCCTCAAAAGAAAGTGATGCTATAAAGAAGGATACACTGAGATTACCAAGGTCTATTAAAAGGAACACAAGCAATAGTGGGTTAGTTAATTCTTCCTAACAGGTGTGGGGGGTGGGGA
Organism: Thermophis baileyi; assembly: GCA_003457575.1. Taxonomy (NCBI): domain Eukaryota; kingdom Metazoa; phylum Chordata; class Lepidosauria; order Squamata; family Dipsadidae; genus Thermophis; species Thermophis baileyi. The sequence continues at coordinate 1,759,492 of QLTV01003430.1, forward strand.
GTGAAGTTTGAGGCTGGAGGAAATTTTTTGTTTTAATCAAAAAGGAACTTCCAGACTGTTTGGAAGTTGAGTCCAGCTGGCTGAGTTAATGAGAGCTCAGTTCAACAACCTGTGGAGAACCGCAGCCTGATTTATAGAAACAAAACTTTAGTTTATTCATCAGTAGTTTCAGTAGCAATCTGGAGCTGTTCTTCTTAAAGTTGTATCAAAAACCTGTCTTTCAATTTTCTGAAAGCTTTCTTCACTTACAAAAGAGGCTTTTGTTTTTCTACTCATTCTCAAAATTCTTTAGGATTCCTTTGAAGTTTTGGAGGTAGTTTTTTTCCCCCCCTCTTGCAATGTACTGGAACAAATACACTAATGGGCACGTATAGAGTGTAGCATTACTTCTCTTTATAGTAACAGAACTAGGGAGGCTGTTTTGCTTTCTAGGGGCCAGGTTATAGCAGTACCCTATGTAATATATGCTGTACAGTATATAAATTAAATATAATGTATGAAGTACCCAGTATATAAATTCGATAAATTCTGTCCACCCATCCTTAAACTGGGATAAAATGTGCTGCCCATGGTTAACTATCATCTTGCCTCCAATAATCTCTCTTTCCAATCACTGACAGATACCCATCTTCCCTGCAAGATAACGGGCAATAAAATCTAACAGATTGTATGCATCTTGAGTTTATCCATTGATTGAAATAAGAACACCATTTCAGCGTCAATAGAGCTGTTAAGCCCCTCTTACTTATATGCTGGCAATAACATGAAGGCAATTTAATAGGAACTTTGTAAAAAATGTTGCCAGCGCATGTTCATGCTACAATGAAATATAAGTGGGAACTTGGCCTATATCTGGCATTTTCTGGGATGCCACACACAGACATCAGAATGACTGACCTTGCAACCAAGATGACTGTGGGCATGGCAAAAGGGGACAATTGTACCATCACAGCCCAGCTGTTCCAACTGTGACATTGTTTGCACCATGAAGAGATGCTGCTGTTTACCTGATGTGGTTGAAAGCCTCCAATCCTATATACGTCAGTCTTGTACAGCTACATCACGTAGGGCTCTTTAATGTTTAATCCCTACAAGACATCACATTCTGAAAGTAGATAGTCAGTTAGATAAGCTGAAAACAACAATCCCCAAGCAAAGTTCCAAGACAACCTCAAGCACAAGCTTACGAATGATATTAAAGGAAAAGGGGAGGGGGGGGGACACACGCTGAATAAATACAAGGTAAAATTCCAAGCGCTTAGAAATACCCTATTTTTAATTAGCTCTCTATCAGAAGTAGCTTCTGGCAAAGCTCAGCACTGCTGATATTATTTGTCCCAACCATATTGGCATGGATTGACATGTTCCATACATGAAGAGAAAAGCATCGCCTTTCCAGGGAGAACATTGAGTGCAGGTGCAGTCAGATCAGCTACATTCAAATTTTACTTAAAAGATCACCTTATATCCCCAATCAAGCAACTTTCAACACAGGGAGAATTATTTTCCTTAACATGTGGGCTTGGTGAAATAAAAGAGATAATCAGTGTTCATAAGCATAAATCAGAGCAGGCACACTCTCAAATGTGATTAAAAACCAATGCATGTTATGGCAGCATTCCTCAAGCCAAGTTCTATATATACAGTGATGCTATCAGTTACTTCCATCTTTCAAGAGACATTGGTTTTTCCATGTTCCCCAAACTGAAGATGTGAGCCTGCTTTTATGAGGATGTCCAGCACCCGCCTATTTTAATTCACTGGGACTATCTGCATAAGCCTGAAGTATTCTTGGAAGTGAACAAAATTAAGTGAATTATTCTGGGAAGTGAACAAAAAAGTTATTGTGAACAGCAGAGAAGATGAATTTTGTGACTTCACCTAAAATTAAGGTCTTAAAGCTGAATCTTTGCAATAAGTTGCTGTCTTGTGGAGTATATTGGGAAATGCAGGTTGTCCTCAATTTACAACAGTTCATTTAGTGACCAAAGTTACAACAGCACTGAAAAAATGACTTATGACCAATTTTCACACTTATGATTGTTGCAGCATCCCCATGGTCACATGATCAAAATTCAGATATTGGGCAACTGACTCCATATTTATGACAGTTGCAATGTACCAGGGATCATGTGATCACCTTTTGGGACCTTCCGACAATCAAAGTCAATGGGGGAAGCCAGATTCGCTTAACAAATACGTTACTAAGTTAACATCTGCGGTGATTCACTTAAGAACTGTGGCAAGCAAAGTTATAAAATGGGGCACAGCTTAACAAATGTCTTGCTTACCAACAAAAAATTTGGGCCCATTTATGATCGTAAGTCGAGGACTGCCCATAAAGTATATTGGATTTTGTGTCACCAGCCAGCTTTGAAAAAGTTTTGTTAAAACACTTAGAATATTTTATATGTAAGGAAAAACAAAACAAAACCGAACAAACATTAGGCTTGTAAGAGCCGAGGTGGCGCAGTGGTTAGAGTGCAGTACTGCAGGCTACTTCAGCTGACTGTTAGCTGCAGTTCAGCAGTTCAAATCTCACCGGCTCAAGGTTGACTCAGCCTTCCATCCTTCCGAGGTGGGTAAAATGAGGACCCAGATTGTTGGGGGCAATATGCTGACTCTGTGAACCGCTTAGAGAGGGCTGTAAAGCACTATAAAGCGGTATATAAGTCTAAGTGCTATTGCTATTGCTATTCTTCAAAAAGGGCTTTATTTGTAGTAGTACCCCAGGGTGGTATATACAGAAGAAGTTTTAAAGCTAAATATGCTGGAAATTAGGATTCTTCTTTTATCCCTAGAACAATTAGCTAAGTAGATTTTTAGACTTGTAACTTTTCTATTATTGGAGCTTTTATTGGGTAGGCATTTGACTGGTGTGTTATGAAGATTGCTGAAGTGAATAGTTGGTGTAGGATTTCTCAACCTTAAAACCTTTATGAGATGTGTGGACTTCAACTCATCAACCATAGTCCACTGGTCTTAACATTGCTATGATTGAGACATCCTGGACTAGAAGTCCCTTCCAACTCTATCATTCTAGAAGCAATCCAGGAGCTAACTTTGGAATTGTAATTCATCAGAAATTTGAATCACTAAAGTCTGAATAATTACTTTGCCCCAATGTGTTCATCCAGTTTTCAGAAAGTCTGATTCCTGTTGCAAAAACTATGACCTACTTCTACATCAGTTGCTTCAATATAGGAAATAAAAAAAGAGTGTTTTCAACTACAAACTGAATAATGTTCTGAAGTGGCCTTTGTTAATTCCTGAGCTCATCTCCCTGTTCCTTTAAAACAAACTAAACATTGTTGCAATTATATCCCACAAGCTATTCTTTTCACAGACCAGTCTACATCTAGAAACTGAATTTTACAGATAAGCATCATTTTGTGAGGATAAAAGCACTTTCCTGTTTTTTAAATAGTGGTTTGGCTTGTTTTAACAAAAATATTTATTTACTTATTAAATTTTAATCTTCATGTCTGTCTTTCTTCCCCATTTTTTTCACAAGAATCTTGTGAGGGAGCAGACGGATGTAATATGACTACCTCAAGGACAACCAGAGAGATATCATGGAGTTACCAATCAAAGAAAGAGATATAAACCTGGAAGAGAAAGCCTTGTTTAACCCTTAGGGGGATTTAAGTTGTTTCTTGGAATCAAAACCAAAGTCATTTGTCACGTTCTTCCACAATGTTTTCCCTTTATGGTCCCTAGAATTTCCTGGTCAACATTCAAGTATCTACATTTTTCTTTCCTTCCTTCCTTCCTTCCTTCCTTCCTTCCTTCCTTCCTTCCTTCCTTCCTTCCTTCCTTCCTTCCTTCCTTCCTTCCTTCCTTCCTTCCT
>QLTV01003430.1:1766672-1780504 GCA_003457575.1 Thermophis baileyi
CCCATCCCATCCCATCCCATTCCACTTCCTTGAGGTGAGATTGGCTCCCACCCTCCTGACTTTCCATAAGAGCCTGAAGACTTGGCCCTGCCAATTGGCTTGAAGCCCTGATGGGGAAACTGGAGGAGGTTGATCAACTAACAGCAGTTCCCACCTCCCCCTCTGTATATTCTCTTCCCTATCTCTCAATCTTTATTTATTGCTTGTATTTTATTGTCATTTTCAATGTGATTTAATATATTTATTCATGTATTTTAATATTGTAAGCTGCCCAGAGCCTCTTTGTGGCAAGAGGGGTGGCAAACAAATGTAATAAATAATAATAAGATGTCACTAAGTTCAGATATCATGTGTGAGAGAAAGAAAGTGAAGACAGTTCACAGAGTAATATTGTAGATGTAGATAGCAGGGTCCTTAGTCTGGCAAGATTGATGGTCCCAAACCAAGAATGGCAAACTCACTATGGCAATTTTCCCCCCAAACTGAGCTCTTTATTGTTTCACTTCTATAGAAAAATTGCCTCTTACTCCTCTGGAATGCACTGTCTTCCTCCTGGGGATCCACCTCCTCACTACATTCCATCATGAGATAAGAGACAATGTACAGAGATGATAAAATGGCCATGAGGTACAGGAGGAAGAACCAAACAACAGAGAGATGAAAGAGGACTGAGGCCAGGGCAGGAATATAATGTGAGGCTTAGATATGTTCCCCTTTCATTCTAATGAAGATAAAGCAAGAAATGAGGGAAGCATAAGTTGACCTCTATGGCTTTACAATAAAAGCATACAGACCTAAATGGCATTGGATTCCTAGTCTGTTCCACCTTGAAGGGCCGACAAAGAGCAGCCAAAACCAATTATTCTTTTGTGGCATTGGAAGCAGAAAAGTCAGCATGTATGTCTTTCTGTATGACAGCAGCAAATGAAATAAATAATTATCTATTGGCAGACCTGTTGTGACCCAAAGACCATGTACCAATTCTCTCTCAGAATTTCAGAAATAGGTTTGGACATAGATCCTTATCTATTTAAATGTAGCTGCATGTGGATGTGCTATTGAGGCATATCTGTATGTGTTGGTGTCTGTATAAATTCACAACCCAAGGCCCATGGGCCTCAAGCGGCCCCGGAAAGCTAGTAATCTGGCCTCACAAGATAATAAAAAATGTATAAAAAAGGAAGTTTGTTTATTTACATACATTAAGTATATTATATATTTTATATGCAGTCCAAAACAATTCCTCTACACTCAGTGTGGCCCAGGTGAACCAAAAGGTTGGACAACCATGATCTGGATCTTCACACTGACATAGAAAGCAGAAATGCTGAGTTTGTGGCATGAAGATAGTTTCTGCCCTTCTGAATCCTTTCTGAATCACTTATTTATTCCCTGGCTTCCAGTGATAATAAATTAGATGCCTTGAGGAATTGTTTCTATGCTGTATCTTCTGAAGACTCAACCCTGTGTGTACTGCAATTGCATTATAGGAGGCCAGTTGTGTTGTTGCATCCTGTGTAAACATCCTCTAAGATGCAGAAGTGGAAACAGAATGATTGGGACATTTCGGTGACTTTCTTCTTATGGTCATACAATATACTCTACAATACTTTTACAACAACTCTCTTTTTAGGTACGGTATTCTAAAACTTTATTCATGAGATACCTGCCCTGGCGCCATTTTCTCAACCCTTCACTATCATTGTGATGGCGGAAAATCAGATATTTATTTTATTTTATTTATTTATCAAGTTTATATTGCTGCCCAACTCACAGAATGTGATTCTCTATCAAACTGCAACTGTAATATGTGCAGATAGCTGTAGGATTTTGAGGGATTAGAAACAATGCACAGGCAGGATTCTCAATTAAAGCTGCAGTATATTTACATTTTCAATGCAGATTTTTTCCAATGGCCCAGAGGTAGAATGGCGTGTGTTCCCTCCGCTGGTAGGATTTTAGAACAACTAAAGAGAGCAGAAATTTAAAACATCGGAGTCAAAGTGATTACCACCCAGCAGCCAATGGAATTTGCAGAGGCATTGTGTTTTTCTAGCTAGCCATGGAATTAAAATGGAAGTTCCACAGACATTTTAATCCATAATTAACTGGGAAAGCTCTCCCCTATGGCCAAGTTCATGCTACAGTTATTTACTCATCTGTAAGTCCTGGCGATCAAAATAATCTTTCATGGATATAATGACAAACTTCCTGCTTGCAGGCTTTACCTGTTGGCCATCTAGTTGTTGTCTTTCTTGTTTGCTTTCTAGATCAGTGACAGTTTTTGTTCTCATGGGTTTTAAATTGGGCTTCAGTGCATTTTCAAATCTTATACTTAAAGTGACGGAGAGAGGAAATTAATAATGAAATCCTACCTTTCAGCAAACCAAAATGAATATTTCATAATAACAGACTCATCATGAGGTTGTTCTTATTTATCTCCATCCATTGTCATAAAGTAGGAATGCATAAAGTAGGAATACCTCTTACAGGTAAAGAAGATCTCTCTGTGGCACCTGGGCTGCACCCTGTGAAGTACAATGTTCTTTATTATTACCCCAGATCAAGTCCTAAATAATAAGGGAGGGAAGAATGGGACACTGGATTGCAGTGTTATGATTGGGTTGCCATGGATTATCTATTTAAAAAAATGAGCAAGAATGAACCACTTCTGGGCAAGGGACAGGATTGGGAGCAACTGTGCTCATCTAGCTTAAGATGAAGTGCCTCTTGAAGTTGCTCTTCTAGGTTAAATTGAGCCGTAAAAAGAGTTAAGGTGTAAAATCTGTTGAGCTACCAGACACTAAAGCAAGAATATGGGAACAAAGGGAGTCAAAGCAAGTAGGAATTCAGAGGAGCTGTTGTGCTGGGTTTACTCAATCTCATGTGTCGCTGCTCTTAGAAAATATGTTAAGCTGAACATTTGTAGAACTGTTGCTTTCTGTCTGGATCACCTTTCCGTTCTCTACAGAAACTCCTTCAACTGCCATTTTGGTTTCCCCACTCAGCCCTAGGCCTCCCAAGACTGAAGCCAATCTTCTCATCACAGTGGTATAGTCTGCTTCAAATTAATTCTGAGCTGAAATCTGCCTCACAATACCTCAAAAGCATTTTTTTGTTTCCTCTCTGACAAAAAAAGACTTCTGTTTTCAAACATGCTCAAGGCATGTGGAAAGGTCTGAGGAACTTCTCTTGATGGGGTTTTGGAGCTTGGAGGTGACAGAAGATGCTGCTGATATTGCTGCATATTTTTCCATCAGTTGGAAACCTCCCTGTCTGTCTGAATTTCCTTGTCTGAGAGAAAAGAAACACCAGAGAAATGGCCTCAAGATGTTTTCCTTTGGGATAGTAAAACATGGAAAGTTAGAGAGATTGCCCACTGATGAAAATATAAGATACTTTCACACATTTAACTTTTCGCTAGCTCTGTAACCAAATTAGTACATAAATACCATTTCCCCCCCAATTTCCCTTAATTTCTGTGGTGTTCATGCTGGAACAAGTAGGGGAGAGGAACAGACAAAGTGGTGGATATAATATCTTCCATCTTATCTGTTTGTAGAATAGAATAGAATAGAATAGAATAGAATAGAATAGAATAGAATAGAATAGAATAGAATAGAATAGAATAGAATAGAATAGAATAGAATAGAATAGAATAGAATAGAATAGAATAGAATAGAATTCTTTATTGGCCAAGTGTGATTGGACACACAAGGAATTTGTTTTTGGTGCATATGCTCTCAGTGTATATAAAAGAAAGGATACATTCGTCAAGAATCATGAGGTACAACACTTAATGATTGTATGCAGCCTTAGTGAATAGTTTGACAGTGGTGAGGGAATTATTTGTTTAGCAGAGTGATGGCGTTCGGGAAAAAACTGTTCTTGTGTCTAGTTGTCTTGGTGTGCAGTGCTCTATAGCGTTGTTTTGAGGGTAGGAGTTGAAACAATTTACTGACCCCATGCGAGGGGTCAGTAAATATTTTCACGGCCCTCTTTTTGACTCGTGCAATATATAGGTCCTCAATGGAAGGCAGGTTGGCAGTAATTGTTTTTTCTGCAGTTCTGATTATTTTGACAAAGATAGCATTGTGGAATTTAATTTCTCACATTATACTGAATTAGAAGTGGCAAAGAAAAACAAAGGAAGATTTTTCTGCCTGGCATTAATGGCAAAAACTGAAAGCAATATGCCAATTCAATTCAAAAACTTTTAGCAATGCTAAAAGTCACCATACATCCTTTATTATAAAGAACAGACCTTTATTTCAAATTTCAAAAGCTGGCTTTAAATTGATTTGTTTGTTCTATTATAAAAAGAGTTTTTATCATCCACTATTTTTTTTAAATACAAACTAATATAAAGTAAGAAAAAGAAAATAAAAACAAATCAAAGAGGAAACTAAAAGTGCAAAAAGGGGGGAAAATGAGGAAAAAAGAGGAAAAAAGATACAGAGAAGTAGTTTCCAATCTTCTTTACAACAGTTATAAATATAAATTTGCCTCTTACTGTATGATTATAACATACTCTCTTCTTTCTATAATCTATCCTGTCTAATCCTCCACAAATCATAAATTCATTTTTTTCTGTCTTACACAAAAAGTCCATAAGAGGTTTCCAGTCAGCAATAAATGTAGATATTGTCTTTTCTCTGAACAAAGAAAGTAATTTAGCTATCTCAGCAAATTCTATCATTTTCACCAATCATTCCTCTATTGTGGGTAGTGCCCAATGTTTCCATCTTTATGGATATAATAATTTGTCCATCAATCCCAAAAGAAAAGCCTCTGGTCTCAATTACATATGAATCTTTAAAATCCTCTGAATCAGTGTATTTGAATCCAGAATTTTCTAGCTTCTACTTATTCCGCCAGATATAATATACTGTCCTTTCTTCTTGTTTACATTTCCATCATAAATTTGAATTGCCTTTATACATTTGAGACAATTTCTCTGGTGACATATACCAATAGAACAGGGGTGCTCAAACTACGGCCCATGGGCCGCATACGGCCCGCCAAAGCCATTAATCCAGCCTGCGCAGGACCATGAGGCTTCTCCCCATCACCCCACTCACCTGCCGGCCCCCACCCTTTGGCCGAGTGCAGGACTTACCTTCACGAGCCCCACAGGCTGGAACTGGAAGGTAAGGCCAACATTTTTGGCCTGCAGAGTGCTACTGGGGGCGGGGGAGGTGAAAAATGGGGCACACAGACGCCCCGGGAGGCCAAAAACGGGCCCATTTTTGGCCTCCCCCACCTCCAGTAGCACTCTGCAGGCCAAAAATGGAGGCCTCCCGGTTCGTCCGCGTGCCCTGTTTTTCACCTCCCCCGCCTCCAGAAGATAGACAGAAAGAGAGAGAAAGAGAGAGAGATAGACAGAGAGAGAGAGGGAGGGAAAGAGAGAGAGACAAGACACACACACACACACACACAGAGAGAGATAGACAGAGAGAGAAAGAGAGAGAGATAGACAGAAAAAGAGAGGGGGGAGGGAAAGAGAGAGAGACAAGATACAGAGAGAGAGACAGAGAGAGAGAGAAAGAGAGAAAAAGAGAGACAGATAGAGAGAGAGAGGGAAAGAGAGAGAGAGAGAGAGAAGAGCGACAGAGAGAGACAGAGAGAGAGAGAGACAGAGAGAGAGAGAGAGACAGAGAGAGAAAGAGAGAGAGACTTGTTGATTGTAAGCTCCTTGGGGCTGAGAAGAATTGCTGCAAAACTGAATTTCCTGAAGTAGACGCCTAAACAACTGAAAAAAGGATATAGTAAAAAGAAAAGCCAACCAAAGGAGAAACATGCAAACAAAAGCAAATAAAACACCGCCAGGAGCAAAACAAATTAAAGTTTAATTTGTGTGCATTGTTTAATGGATTGCTAAATTGGCCATGCCCACCTAGTCACATGACCTCCTAGCCACACCCACCCAGTCACATGACCACCTAGCCACGACCACCCAGCTGGTCTGACCCTCCAACAGTCTGAGGGACCGTGAATTGGCCCCTGTTTTAAAAGTTTGAGGACCCCTGCAATAGAGCATCATTTTATAAAAATTCTCTTTAAGATGATAACTTTGTATAAATTTCAATCCTTTCAATATTTCCTCATTTTTCCATCTTTATATTATAAGCACAATGTTTAGTTCCCATTATTATATATTGTTTCACTTGTTCTTCTTCTGTTTCAAATTTCAATAAACATTTATAAAATTTGGCAATTACATGTTTAACATTTTACACAATTTCACATTCAGTCTTACAATGTTCAAAACCATATTTTTGTCTACATTAAATTTTTCTAATAATTGTAAATAAGAGAACCATTGACAGCTATATAGATATCCCTCTGCCACTAATTCTCTTGATTTTATTTTATATTCACCATTAGCTATTTGTGTTTGCCATTATTTCTCATTTATAAAATGCTTCTTGTGCTAAGAGCTACAAAGGTGTTTTCATATACAAATTGGGTTTGTATCTATTCCATATTCTCAATGTAGCATGTCTAACTGAATGATTTTTAAAATCCACATTAAGCTTAACTTTGCTGTAGCCTAAATGTCCATGCCACCCAAATCTCAGGTAATGCTCTTCAAAATCTAAAAGTCTTCTGTTTCTCAGCAACACCTATTCTTTCATCCAAACCAAACAGCAATCTGCAAAATACAATTTCAAATAATTAAACCCAATCCTCCTCTTTGCTTTGCAACTTGAAACACCTTATATTTAAGGTGAGCCTTATGAGCCGAGGTGGTGCAGTGGTTAGAGTGCAGCTCTGCAGGCTACTTCAGCTGACTGCTAGCTGCAGTTCGGCGGTTCAAATCTCACCGGCTCAAGGTTGACTCAGCCTTCCATCCTTCTGAGGTGGGTAAAATGAGGACCCAGATTTTTGGGGGCAATATGCTAACTCTGTAAACTGCTTAGAGAGGGCTGTAAAAGCACTATGAAGCGGTATATAAGTCTAACTGCTATTGCTATTGCTATTTAACTCATGCTTTTTGTCTTGCCACGCAAATTTAGATATTTCCTTCTGCCACTATTGAAATGGTACATCCAGTGGTGGGATTCATTTTTTTTTACTACCGGTTCTGTGGGCGGGGCTTGGTGGGTGTGGCTTGGAGGACGTGGCAGTGGAAGGATACTGTAAAATATCCATTCCCTCCCCATTCCAGGGGAAGTTTACTGCAAAATCCCCATTTCCTCCCAATCAGCTGGGACTCGAGAAGCAGAGAATAGATAGGGGTGGGGCCAGTCAGATGTGGTATTTACCGGTTCTCCGAACTACTCAAAATTTCTGCTACCGGTTCTCCAGAACTGGTCAGAACCTGCTAAATCCCACCTCTGTACATCAATTGTTAAAACAGGTATTGTCTGAAACAAAAAATACCATTGTAAACAACACATTCATTTTTATCTTCCCATCAATGACAATTGAAGTTTCTTCTACCATAATATATTTTTAACCTCATTTGATATCTTTACCTTCTCAATCTTTTAACCTGTTTTATTCGTCAATTCTATTTGATTTTTTATTTCATTTTCTGTTTATGAATTATGTGATTCATTAAATGACTATGGCCTAGCGACTTCTGCAAAGTATGTAAAAAAAATGGGTCCAGTCATGTGGATGCCTCAATTTGTGACTGGAATGACTTATGACTGGAATTCCAATCCCAATTGTGGTCATAACTCAAGGAGTATCTATAGATGGATTTCACTGGAGCTACATTTGAAAGCTTCCTTGAGAATAGGCATCTATGAGTTACATAGCTACAGGTGCTTTATGAACTTTATGAACTTATTAAAGTCCAGCAAGTCAGACAGGAGAATAAACTGAGTTATGTAGAGATAGACCAGCTTCCAGGAATTGGAATATGCTAAGAATTAGGGAACAACCTACACTTTTCTTTAAGATTTATGAGAAGATCAGAATATGACGGCAAATTTTTTGCATGAAAATATATTTTTGATTTCCCCTCCAAAATTGTTTCAGCAAGATGATTTGCTAGAGGAAGAATAAGTTTTGCAGCTGCTGTTACCAGTTAATACATCCCGATTTCTTCCCTTTTTTTATCTCTGATCCTTGCTACATTTAGGATTATCTACATTAGATAGAATCTACCCATCCCATATATGCCAACTAAGATGAGTTGTGGTGGTGTTAAAAGAACAGGAACCTGAAATCAGGCTTTCCCTATCTTGATTCCCTTCCTCTGCAATAGCCTACCTCTACCTCAAAATTAGAACAGCCCCTTTCACAGGAAAGGTGTGTCTTCAACATGGATAGTTCAAGATAATTAGTGGCAATTATTTGGATGGGGGTGATTTTGGGGGTGATATGATTTTGTGTATAGATATTGCATTCTGGCTTTAATTGTTTTTAATAAAACCATTGTTATTTATGCAGTTAAGGTTTAGGAGTTGTAAACTATCTAGGCTGTTGGATGAGGTGGTATACAGATAGCTGTATAAAGCAACTAGAGAAATACACCATATAGTCCTAATTCTACAGTTCAAATCAAGTGTAGAACTGACAGAGGGTTCCAGTTCTTTGAATAGCAGTGTATAAACTATAATTGTGGTACAATGCTAAAGGTGTTGGGCTCAGAGTAGGGAGACCCAAGTTTTAATCTTCTCAAACTGGATAGCTTTGGGTCAGTCATTCTTAACCTGTATCACATTGTTGTGGAGGAGACAACTCTAAATGAGCTCCTGAGAGGAAGGGAAGGGAAGGGAAGGGAAGGGAAGGGAAGGGAAGGGAGCTCTGTCCTTGTGATAGATCAAGTACAAATTGCAAATCTGTCCTAATAGAATCAAAATGGAGATGGGGCATTTCTCACTTGTCCAAATCCCCAGGCCTTATGAACGCAGAAACAAACAAGCTCTGGAACTGTTTGATACAGGTTTATTCAAGCCTAAGGCCTGGCACAAATGAGTACATAGCAGTTCATTGCAAAGTTGCAAAGTTAGTGCTGGGAGCCACCACCTCCCAGCGCTCTATATAGGCAGGGCCACACCCCTCAGTCCAGGGGTGGGTTCTTCTTTTCTTCGCTGCCGGTTTGCTCAGTGCCGTGCCACATGCATGCGTGTTTCGCGCATGTGCAGTACGCTTCACACACACTTCACGCATACACAGTGCTTAAAAAAAGAAAATGGCGGCACCTATGGCGCCGCCAAAAGAACCGGTTCGGGGGCGTGGCAGGCCTGGGTCACTGCCGGTTCTAGTGACCCAGGCCACCAAGTTACTACCGATTCTATAGAACCAGTCTGAACCAGGAGGAACCCACCTCTGCCTCAGTCCCACCCATGCAACCAGCATCCGGTGTTGGCATTATATTCCGCATTAGCAGCCATCATAGGCTGCCGGCCTCTGTCCGGTCTCCGACTGCTTTGCCTCGCACGCTGTTGCATCCGGCACCAGCCAGCTGGGTTCCAGAAAGCCGCCAGTCAGCTGTGCGGGGGAGAATGCCGCCATCACCCTCTCGCTGCTGCGACCGCTGCGGCTGACGCCACCCCAGCTGGGCACCTCGTCACTGCCCGGGTCATCGCTGCACTGCGTGACTGTTCCTGCCGCCGCAGCAGTTTCTGCCTTCCCCCCTCCCCCCAGGTATGGCAAGCCGGTTGGCGCTTGACAGCATTATTTTTCTTAAAAATGGGGAGAAAACCAGATCTGCTTTAGCTTTACTGAAATTACATTTATTTGTATACATCAAATGACTATCAATGTTTCCAGGGCACCCATAAACATATCTCATTGAACAGAAATGAATGATTTTTTTTTCACACAGAGACCTGAAAGTTTGAAGACAATTCATAATAATATTGCATGAGGAAAACCCCACATTCCCCTATTCCTGGTGCTTACCATATGGCTATAGAAAACCACCAAAACCAAATGCATTAACTCTCGTGGTACAGCAATTCTGGACTGGACTGTGAAGTGAATATATGCAATAAGTAAACATATACCTGCACACCTATAAAGAGAGAGAGATTTGGAAAGCATGAAGATGTATACTGTAACTTTACGCCCATGTGAACAGTAACAAAATTCTAGGCATTGACTGAGCTTTCTTAGAGAATTAGTTCCATAATTGGAGTTCTGCCTTAGAGAAGGCACATTCCCCTCCCCCCCCCCAATAGTCAATCACCACATCTCCTATGATGGAGCATGCCCAGAGAAAACCCACATAGACAGACACATGGGGAGAGAAGCAATAAATTACTACTCTCAACACAGTTCTGTGGCCTCCTTTCAGCTAGAGGAATCTCTCATTAAAACTGAATTAAATTAAACTTCAGCATTCCCCAACTTTCCAAACCTGATTCGCATAGAGGGAAAACGTGGCAGATTGCAAAAATATTTCACATACCTCTTAGTGCCACAGACACTGTTCATTTTCCAAATGCCATCCACAGAGATTTTAATCATTTTTACAAGTAGTGGCACGATACATTTGGTCTCTCTTTATGCCCTGTCAGATAGCCCATCAGAAGATGAGTATCTCCTTGGTATAAGATTACACAGTGAGTCACATCTCACAATGATAGTCAAAAGAGAGAAGCTTGATGGCTGAAAAGGACTCGGTGTGCTTTGTAATTTTGTATAAAACAATTTCCTTAAAGCTAAATTAGTTTTTTTTCTTGAAAGTGACATTGACAGATCATTCACCATTTTGGAAAATAATTTGCATGTTTTGGTTGATGATCCTGATTTTTTTTTTCTAATTTTTACCAAATTTGGATTAGTAAGATACCAAAGATTTGAACATCAAAGAATATAATTCAGTGTCAGCAAACAATGTAGTTCATTCCAGTTGCAATTAGATTGTGCCTTTTTTCAGGGGTACCTCGCTGCCGGTTCGCTTCCTCACGCACCACACGGGCGCGCATGCGCAGTGCTAAAAACCCAGCTTCTGTGCATGTGCAGAAGCAAAAAAACATGATGGCGCCGCCTATGGCGCCGCCGAGAGAACCGGTTTGGGGGCGTGTCCAGCTGGCCATTGCTGCCGGTGTGGCGAGTGGGGGGAAATTCCTGCTACCGGTTCTATAGAGTTGGTCCGAACCGGCAGGAACCCACCTCTGCCTTTTTTTTTGTTTAGCATTGTATCTATTGGCAAAGGAGTTCAGTCTATGACCTCTGATCTGCAAGATTTTGGCATGCTATGAGAGCTACCAAAAGTTCATGCTCCTATACTAAAATCACAGGAAGAAGGTGCTTCTTTGTACAGGAACAGTTTGAACTCTTGTTTGAAGGAGAGTTGCTGACCAAAACCACTTTGTGTTTTATGGAGACAAGATTGTCAACTGTACAACTCAAAGAGCAAATCACAGTCAGTTCCAGTTCATGATATTTGACTTAACAAGTGACTGTTAACTTAGAGGAAATTGAACTGGCCTGTAATTTTCCAAAGCACCAGAAGACAAGACAAGAAGCTATGGATGGAAACTAATCAAGGAGAAAAGCAATCAAGAACCAAGGAGAAATTTCCTGACAGTGAAAACAATTAACCAGCGGAAGAGCTAGCCTTCAGAAGTTGTGGGTGCTCCATCACTGGAGGCTTTTTTAAAAAGACGGGATAGTCATTTGTCTGAAATGGTATAGGGTCTCCTGCTTAAGAAGGGGGTTGAATTAGGAAACCTGCAAGGTTCCTTCCAACACATGTTATTCAGTTATCAGTGGATTAGCAATAAGGTAGTAAGAACAACAACTGGAAAGTGCTACGTTTTCTAGTTGGTTTGCAGTACAGCTTCAAACCAACTGAATCGCATAGAGAGAATGCTTCTGTACCAATACGTGAGGCACAAGGGCATAGAGGAACCCTCAAGTGGTCTAAATGGCTTTCCGAGAGAGTGCTAACGGCCAGATGACTGCAAAGAAATATAAATAATCCTTCCATTTCCCCTTCCCCGCTCCATCCTGTCAGAACCTATCCTTCCATCCAGTCACAACAGATGAAGCTTCTTGGATGAGAAACGAAACATCTTCTTCCTCAAGGAAAAAAAGAAATCACTGCAGTTGCCTTTTGAAAAAAGCACCTTTGAGACTTGAGTCACATCTTCCCCTGCTAACTAGAGAAACATGGAGTCCTTAGAACCATGTCCAGACGTGGGCAACAACCATGAAGAACCTGGATGGAGCTGTGATTGAACACACTTTTCTCCAGTGCCTAACGTGCAATGGCTCAACCCAAACCCTGCAGACTGTTTGTGTGGGTGTTCTAGAATGCTTCAGTTGTGTTTCATTCAGTACATAAACTCCCACATAACTCCTTATAAAAAGCTACAGACATTTTTTTGTTGGAAATCATGGAAATCATCTCTGGTTTGATTTAATGTTAAGCCAAAACATTTCCTGTTTTTTTTTAAAGGTTCCTAATATACTCCTTGTCTAAAGTATTTCCCTTCTTATAAGAATCTCACACTGCTGGCATCTGTGAATCATCTTTAACCAAAAACCAAGCTTGTTAATATGAAGAAAGGGATTTATACCAGTTTAAGATCATTGCATCATTTTGGAATAATTTCCATCGTTTTGCACAAATAACCTTCAAAAACATTGTATATTTCCTTGCCAGAGCTAATTATGTGCAATTTGACCTTGCTTTATAATCATAGTTTTATTTTAGGTGGTAAATGAAAGTGATCCAAGTTCTTCTGGACCTTGCTTTAGCTATTTTCAACAATCGTGTGGACAGGTGTTTTTCAACAAATGAAACAAGATGTTCTTTTCTGGAACAATGAAATACTGGCAGAAATGTATTTTATGTGAAACAGCCTTGTTTCTAGGACACTTAACTAGGGGATTTAAAACTTTTCATATTACTTCTAAGAAGAAGAGAAAGGGGAGAGGAAGAGAATGATAGAATATACATTCTACTGGATATTACACAAGACGCAACTACAGAAAGTCCTCAACTTACAACCATTCATTTAGTGACCGTTTGAAGTTACAACGTAACTTGAAGCCTCAGCTTGAGATGCAGACAACACAGACTCACCCCAACAGCCTGCCTCTGTGTTCAATAGTGAAGGGACACAGGGGAGAAAACATCCTGCAGAAAGCACAGCTCCACAACACTGTGTTATCTGCATCTCAAGCTGAGGCGCCAATGGTTCCTGTGGTCTGCAATTTTTCTGGAAATCTGTTCATATTCCTGTACTATGAAAGCTGAAGAAGCTTCTTGGATGAAAAGCAAAACGTCTTCAAAGAAAAACAAGGAAGTCCAGTTGCCTCTTGAAAAAGCACCCTTGGGACCACCATGACTAAGAATCTCCACAGATACTGGTGTGACAATAACAGCTGTATGTACATAAACTAAAGTTGCCCAGGTACTTTGTTAATAATGCAGTATAGCAGGAAGTTTCAACAGACTCTTCTCCATAAGTACATAATTGTATTCATATGGGATTTTAAAAAAAATTCTCCTCAAGGGCTACCTGTAAAACATCCAAAAGTTAGTGATCTCCAGAGTTTAGGGATAGTTACATGGTGTAGATACCCTATTGCAGTGATGGCGAACCTTTTTTGGTTCGCGTGCCAAAAGGGGGTGTGTGCGCACGCTAGCGCGCGTGCACGTGCCCACACCCATTCCCTCCCCCCACACATGCACACAACCCCCCTGCGCTGCCCCCTGCGCATGTGCACAACCCCCCCGACCCCCCCCCCGCGAATGCACAAAGCACTGAAGCCTGGGACAGTGAAAAACGGCCCAACAGGCAAACCGGAAGTTCGGAAAAACACACTTCCGGTTTGCCCGTTGGGCTGTTTTTTGCACTCCGGGGCTTCAGAAAGCTTCCCTGAAGCCTCCGGAGGGCAAAACGCCCCCCCCC
>QLTV01003430.1:1796959-1822053 GCA_003457575.1 Thermophis baileyi
GCCTTGTCCACTTCCTCAGGAGTCACAGGCTCAAACTCCTCCCACAAAATTGGATTAAGACCTGCCCCTGTCATCTCAGCTTGACTTGCCCAATCAGAGTCCAGGTCCATCCGAATCTGAGCGACTTTATCCGCCAAATACTGTACAAATTCCTCAGCTCTCCCCTGCAAAGGTTCCTCCTTTCCCTCAATGTTAAGGAGGGAACGAGTTACCTTGAACAGGGCGGCTGGGCGAGAATCAGCAGATGCAATAAGAGCGGAAAAATGCAACCGTTTTGCCGCCCGTATCGCCACTAAATAAGTCCTAATGAAGGCTCTTAGAAGTGCTCAGTCAGATTCGGATTTGCTGGATCTCCAGTGTCGCTCTAGACGTCTCTTGTGGCGTTTCATCTCCCGGAGCTCATTGGTGAACCAGGGAGCTCTACGGGATCTACTGCCATGTAGAGGTCGCACAGGCGCAATCCGATCTAGAGCCCCAGAGGCCGCCCTGTTCCAGGCGGCTATTAGAGCCTCAGATGGATTGTGGACAAGGGATTCAGGTAATTCCCCAAGCTCCTTCTGGACCCTTCCTGGTCCATCAGGCGTCTGGGGCGGAACCACCTAATCGGTTCCACCTCCCTGTGATGAATTAGCCTGCAATAATTAAGAGGATTGTGGTGGTGCAGTGGTTAGAATGTGGTATTGCAGGCTAATTCTGCTGACTACCAGCAGTTCGATTCTCACTGGCTCAAGGTTGACTCAGCCTTCTGAGATCGGTAAAATGAGGACCCAGATTGTTGGGGGCAATAGGCTGACTCTGTAAACTGCTTAGAGAGGGCTGTAAAAGCACTGTGAAGTGGTATATAATTCTAAGTGCTATTGCTATTGCTATCAACAATTTTGCTATTGCTATTCCATCGACCAAGAAATTCACCAAAAATTCCATAGATGCCCCACAATTACAGATTTGGAATTTCCATATTATTCAACTCTTACATGAAATTTACTATATTTTCAGACTGCTCTTACATCATTGTTTTGATAACTTTTGCAGAATGGACTTCTGAAATAATACTGATGCCTATTCTTGCAAACCTCAAGTAGTATTTCAGGTTTCGGAAAGATCAGATATAAATCAAATCATCAGATTAATTATCGCCAATGCAAATCAGACAGTTGCTCATGCAGAGTTTATCTATGAACATCAAAGACATGTCAATTTAGTTTTAAATCAATGGATTTAGATTTGAGCAACTGTTTTAAGGGGGGGGGGGAAGCAAGCAGGTGTTAGTATGCAATGTGCATTGCAACCTTTTTCCAGGCTTTGTTTTCACAAGAGAATCTCTGACAATATGGCATTCAAATTCCCACATTTCCACAAATACAGAATTAAAGCTTAGCGCCACCTAGTGACTTTCTGTGCACCATTTGTGCTCAGTTAAACTCAAATGGAAATGCACTATACTTCAGAAACAACTCGTTGAATTTTCATTCTTCAAATGCCCGGATTTGACTTTCTAGATCCTCTGGAAAATAAAGAGAAACTGAAAGCGAAGATGGCATATAAAATAAGGACATCCAGAACTTTTGTTTTTAAAAAACACCGACACAGCACGCTTCAATAGAGCTCAAAAATTTTCTTTCATGTTTTATTTCTCTGCATTTCCCATGTTTATAGTATATTTATGATGGTGACATCATAATCCAACTATTCAGCAGCTGTCAGGGCCCCCAAAGCAGAATAAACACTCTTTTTACAGTCTTCACTAGTACAGGTTAGTTTACTAAAGAGATCAATATTTGGTTTGTATAGACGGAAGGATTAGGAGATGGAAATGTCTATTGAAAAGCTTCCTGATCGTGCCAGGGTCTCAGAGCACCTGAGAATGTTCCAAAGAAAAGCCATTTCATAAATAATAAAAGAGGACATATAAAAACTACTCAAGGCTCTCACAAACAGGTTTACAAGGGAAAGCCTGCTCTAAAAAGCAGGCATTTTATTCTGGAATCAGTAACATATTTAAACATTTATGGCTTTCACACAAAAGAACTCCTTTTGTTTGAAGGCTTTTCACCAAGGGCATCCCTCTTCCCCCTTTTATTTAATCTGACTAAATGGATTTATGCCCGCAAGGTAAAAAAGGAGGAGGAGGGGTCTGAGTGTGTGTGTATAGGTGTGTGTGTGTGTGTGTGTGTGTGTGAGAGAGAGAGAGAGAGAGAGAGAGAGAGAGCGAGAGAGAGAGAGAGAGAGCGAGAGAGAGAACGAGGACCAGAGAGAGAGAGAGAGAGAGAGAGAGAGAGAGAGAGAGAGAGAGAGAATTAATTCAGCCCTGTTTCCAGTAGTTGTGGAGAAAGCTGAATCCTGTTGTATTGTGAAGGTTTTCCCTATTTCTTTTTTTTGTTTGTTTGTTTTTACTGTCTGTAATAAATATATTCCAGTCTTTTTGATGAGGAAATTAGTACAGCTATTAATGTGGATCATGAAAATGGAGTTTCACCTTCCCGTGGAAATTATTGGAGCATCATGGGAGTTTTAATATTAAATTGTTTGCCAACTGTTTGCCAATTGTTTCAGTGTCTTCCCTCAGATACACACTGCTGCATGCATACATCGCCCCTGCCTGTAAAGAATCAGCCATATACCTCTTTTGTATGGATCTGATGTGATATGGTTGCCTCTTGCTTGATGACTTGATACCTTAGTTCTCATGGGAACATATATTTTTAAAAAATCTGATTGGCTCTCTTGCTGCACACAAAGTATACTGTCAATTTGTGGGAGAAGGAGTGGAAGAAGCCAGGGATGGAATTGAAAGAGGGATCAGCCTAGAATCCCTATGTAGTCACAAGAGGACTATATCAACCCCTTCTTATCTAAGCAGGTGATAACCATTTGTTGAAAAGATTCCCGTGTATAGGCCTGAGTAGCAATACATCAGTTTAATTGGTGGACCTGGTCTTTCACACATGACATTCATGTGTGGATCTGGTCTTTCACACATGACACAATTCAAATTTCCAAACCAGTCACCAGTCATGGATAAAGAAAGTGTTTTTATAAAAGGGATACAGTGGGATAACAGGTGATTTAGGGAAGAAATTGTTGTGACCAACCAGAAATGAAGGATCCTTCCCAGGATTTTGGAGACAAAATCAGGATCAAACTCTAAACCCCAGAGACAAAAACAGGGTTAAGCCCTAGTTACTGTCCCTCCTTTACATAATCCCATCAGATTTGAGGAGATTATTCCTGCCCTAAAACAAAATCCCAATTTTTTAAATCCCACCTTTATTTTTTATAAATAACTCAAACTGGTGAACATAGCAAATATTCCTTCCTCCTCCTATTTTCCTCACAACAACAGTCCTGTGAGGTGAGTTGGGATGTAAGAGAATGAGTGGCCCAAAGTCACCCAGTCAGCTTTCATGCCTTAAAGTGAGACTAGAACTCACAGTCTCCAGGTTTCTAGCCTGGCACCTTAACCACTAAACCAAACTGGCTCTCAGGTCAAAACCAACAAAAGACAATGAAGACTCAGCCTTTGTAATCACCCTAAGTAGCAGCCCACTAAGAAAATTACAACAAGAGTGGAAAATCGCAGACTTTTAAGTTCTAAGCTGTCTGTGTCAATGTGTAGGTTGCATGAATTACATCAAGTAATGCCGTAAACAATAGTGTAAGTAAATTATAATTACAGTTTAACTGTTGAACATTTAGCCATTTACTGTATTTCATATTCATTCGTCAGTATTTGAATTCTGTTTTTTTAAATGATAAGGAAGCTTAAGGGATTTCTTGTTTAGATGTTGTTTTTCATTGCAAATTCTTATATTCAGTCTTATGGCTACTCAGGTTAGTATTATGCTGAGACACTGATGCAGATATGATCACGTCCTGTACTATGACAGCATAAATTGTTCACAGTTCTAATCCCTTTAAACATATAAAGGGATGTTCTGTAACTGGAGTTGTTAAAAAGTCTCATTATTTTAATAAAACAAAGCTTTAGATTCCTTACCAAGCCCAAACTGTCTAAGTGCAGCAAGAATTGTTGAAAGCATCACATTTCTTTAGCAACAACATCTATTCACTCACAATGAACCATGTTATGATAACTCTTGAGTTCTTAAAGGATTATGTTCCCATAGAATGCAGAGAAAAGCCAGGCTCTTTTAATTAGTCCTAACCCATAGAGATAAATGACATCAAGTACCGAAATGTTCTTGTAAGTAAAAAGACATTCCTCTCCTTGGTGATAGCTCTAAGATATATAGTCAGTTGTTTGATTAGTGGCCTTCTCTCTGGCTAATCTATATCAGATTGAGTCTCCATAGGAGTGTAAAAAAAATCAAAGTGATTTTTTAATGGTGAGTAGGAATAGTACATGAATGGTGCAAACAAATATCACGGCTTGTTTAAAGTCAATGTTAGCTTCCCATTGTCTATTTGGAATACTTAAATAGTCTATTCTAAATAGGAGAATTTGACTGGTGGATCAATGGCTAAAAACAATATAATTAATTTAGCCTCCTTTACAGGCCTATTAGCTGTGAGATCTAGAGCTCCCTGAAGCTCAGTCTGGATAATTCATGAAGCCGAATTGAAGCCCTGATCCTCAAAGAGGTGGGATTTTATCTCATTGGTTTTCAAGTAGGCCTAGGACAGTTCACTTCTTTTCATTGGATCTAAAACCAACTCAATTCCTAAACAACCCAAAGCTGAGCAATTGCAAAAATCCACTGCAATCACACAGCTGTGTATAATGCTCACAGAGAAGACAGGCAAGTGCTTGAATAGACAATTTTGGTGTCCAAAGGCAAAGATCGAAAGAAACACATCATTTTGTAAGAATAAGATGTTGTTTTGTAAGTGACTTTGTGTGTGTGCATATATGTGTACATACATATATGTGTATATATCCATGATGGCGAACCTATGGCATGCATGCCCGAAGTGGCACACGGAGCCATGTCGCCTGGCACGCGCGGTGTCGCCCGTTCCTCTTCCAGGTTTCTGGCGTGCATGCGCACGCAATGATCAGCTGGCCTTCATGCGTGTGGCAGTGCCAGAAACTGGAAGAGCTGGTCTTCCATTTTCCAGTGGGAGCATATGCACCGGCTAGCTGATTGTCACGCCGCATGTGCACCAGTAACCGGAAGATTAGCTTGCCGGCATGCATGCGCGCACTGGAAACCAGAAGTTCATTTTCCAGCGCGCGCATGCCCCCTAGGCAGCTCCTCTTCCGGGTTGTGGCCCTGACGAGCATGTGCGTACATGCGCCATCACTGGTATACACACACACACACACACACACACACACAGAACTCAAGATGTATGTATGTATGTATGTATGTATGTATGTATGTATGTATGTATGTATGTATGTTTATAGTTGTTATAGTTATAGTTATAGTTATAACTCTAGACAATTGCCTGGACTAGTCCCTGCAGTTTTGTTGGCAACATTTTCAGAAGTGGCTTCCCATTGCTTCATTGCTAGCTGGCTTTGTGCCTAAGGTGTTTTAGAACTCATGGTCTCCTGATTTCTACCCTGATAACTTAACTCAGCAGCCCCCAACATTTTGTGCACCAGGGACCAGTTCCCTGGGGAGAGTTTTTTCCGTGGACCGGAGGGGTCATGATTTCGCATGCTGCCTGCATCCCATGGATGGGGCTTTGCTTGTTTGCATGGCCCGGTTTCTGGCATGCCATGGACCGGTGCTGGTCCACAGACCGGGGGTTGGGGACCAGTGGTGGGTTGCTGCCGGTTCGGACCAGTTCGCCCATACCGGTGGCAGAAATTTGCACCCGCTCGCCGAACCGGCAGCGATGGCCAGCTGTCCACGCCCCAGAACCGGTCCTCCGGTCGCCGCAGCTGGCAAAGAACCCTCTGCACATGCGCAGAGGCTTCTGTGCATGCGCAGAGGGTCATTTCCCCAACGTGACGTAGGCGTGTGTGAGCTAAGCGTGCGTCATGATGCGAACCAGTAGGGAAGGTAAGTGGAACCCACCCCTGTTGGGGACCCCTGCTTTAACTGCTCTCAAGTGATTATTGAACACCAAACTGGCTCTTGAGTGACTATCAAGAACTATTTTATTTGTTAGCTAGACAGCCATAGATTAAAGAGATAGGTAAAACTGGTGGAAACTATACAATAATGGAGAGGAAAAAAGACATCCAAGCACAAGGGTTTCATAGCTGACACATATATCAGAGACTAAATTTGGTATATCTAATCAGACTACTTATTAATAAGTTTTCTCACATACAGTATCACAATTAATGATCACAGATCAGGGGTGAAATGCTCCCGGTTCGCTCGTACCTGTCGGTCTCGTACCTGTCGGTCGTCATAGAGCCGGTCGCCAAGGTAGCGCGAGGCACCGCCCACCTGCCCGGACGCCGCCATTTGGGTTCTTTTACCCTCTGCGCATGCGACCGACAGGTACGAGCGAACCGGGAGCATTTCACCCCTGTCACAGATCAATAATTCTGAGCCCAATTGAAATATTTTGATAGCAATGGCTACCAGAAGCTGATGTTTACTCTGATTAGCAATAGCAATAGCAATAGCACTTAGACTTATATACCGCTTCACAGTGCTTTACAGCCCTCTCTAAGTGGTTTACAGAGTCAGCATATTGCCCCCAACAATCTGGGACCTCATTTTACCCACCTCGGAAGGATGGAAGGCTGAGTCAACCTTGAGCCTGGTGAGATTTGATCTGCCAAATTGCAGGCAGCCGGCAAGCAGCAGAAGTAGCCTGCAGTACTGCACTCTAACCACTGTGCCACCAGAGCTCATTAGCTTAGTGTGAGACTCTTTTTTTCTACTTTTTGTTATATTCCTTGCTGTAGTTATATTTAATAGATAGCGTTTTAATTTGATGGTAATATTTAATGGATTTTTTTTAAAAACGCAACCATTTACTTTCATTTCCCCCTAATTTCCATAACTATTAAGTAAATTCCCCAAGAAACTTTTTAAAACATGCAAATAATTCTGGTTTTGTTGTTTGATATGTAAATTTCCCCAGTACAATTCTTTTCAAGATGTTTTTTCTCATATAATCACTTTTAAATAAATACCACTCTTTATACATACTGTAACTTCCACTAATGCACTTTTTTCAGTTACAAAGTTAAATGTGAAATTAGAATTTGTCTGGTCAGAGCAGAATGCCCAAACCTACTCCTAAATCATCATCATGTTTGCTATTCTTTTAAAAATCTCAAATGCCATCCTTTCGCATTCCTTTTTACAGTCTAATTATGTATAAAGATGGGGAAGCTGCTTCCAAAAGAACACAAATAAAGCTAAGTCAGTCATTGAAAGATAGAAGAAAAGTTGAACCAGATAATACCGTGAGAATGGAAATGATGAGAACCCTGCTCAGATATTCCCCTTTATGAAAGCCAGTTTGGTGTATTAAGGAAACCAGAAAATTTGAGTTCTAGTCCTGTTTTAGGCACGAAAGCTAACTGGGTGACTTTAGGTCAGTCCCTCTCTCAGCACAACCCACCTCACAGGGATGTTGTTGTGGGGAAAACAGGAGGTAGCAGTATTAGGTACGCTCGCTGCATTGAATTACTTATAAAGTAATAAAGACAGGATAAGGCTGTAATAAACTAAATAATAAACAAAATAACATTGAATTATAAAAACCCAGGCTGTTCCCACAGTTTCTACCCACACCACTGCATTTTCTGCTGATTTCAAACTCCATTGTCCATTAAAGGTCTAAAGAGAAATGCTGATTTTGAACCAGCCTGAAGCTGATTGAGCTCAGCTCTTGCTTGAACAGGGGTTGGACTAGAAGACCTCCAAGGTCCCTTCCAGCTCCATTTTGATTGATTGATTGATTGATTGATTGATTGAAGCTTGAAAGTTTCAAGACTTTCAAGAGTTCAAGCTTGAGAGTTTCAAGCTTGAAACTCTCAAGCTTCACAAATACATGGGCATTGGACAACGGTACCAGCCTCTTGCAAATTCACTCCCAGAAGATCATTGAAGGAATGTGCTTGGACAGAACTGATCCTTTGACAGCTGAGGTCCCCTACAGACACCTCTTCTCTGTTCTCTTTTGTAGCACAGAAGATAGTCTCTTTGGACATCTATATTTCAATACAAAATATTAGTCAGCCTCTCAGATTTGCTAAGGTTCATATTTTACATTGCTCTCAATACTTAATATTTCAAAGCTGCCAAGATCCACCCGAACTAATTGAAAACCTCAGATTCCACACGTTTTTCATGTGAAAATATTAATTAGCGCAGGTGTGTTTGGAAAGTTCATGAACTTTTTTTTTTTTTTTTCTTTTCAAATCAACACTTCATATCGGGAAGAGCCAGTTTCTAAACCAAGCAACACTCAGGGTTATTTCATGTTGCCAGCTTGGACAGCTGACTGTTGTAATTCTGAGGGTTTTTTTATAAAATAAATAAATAAATAAAAAAAGTTCCTTGATTGAGCAGAATCTATCCATGTTGCCTGAAGGTCCAGAAGAGAAATTCACATACCTGTACAGTCTTTGCTCAATATATTTAGTCAAGCCAAGCTAGAGGGATGATATTTATATATTTAGGTTGCATGTATATGTCTATGTGTGTTTGTGTGTGTATTTGTGAAAATAAAGAGCAGGGAAAGACAGTACATAGAATATGGGGAAGAGGAAGTTTTAAACCCACTGCAGGTCCACTCCTATTTTCTAGTTTTTTTCTAGTTTGGCTGTTGTGTTATAGGCTTGAGAAAGTTAGTAAAGATTAAGGCACAAAGAGGGAGATCCAGATTCCATGCAATTAGAGAAGTTTGTTGAGTATGACAAAGTCATACAATATGTATTTCAAAATCATTATAACCCACATACTGTATTGAGAATGTGGGATGGATACAAATCCAGGCTGTGTCTTAAAACACCTTTTTGAGACAACTATGAATGTCATGCAATTCAATGTGATCTCACTTCAGAGGTGGGTTCCTCCCGGTTCGGACCGGATCGCCCGAACCAATAGCGACCCGCTGGTGACATCACGATGATGTCACGGATCTGGTTCGGTCGGTGCCGGTCCATGGGCGCCGCAATATTTTTTTTAAAAAAAATTTCTTCTACGCATGTGCAGAAGCCGAGCTTCCGGCACTGTGCATGCGTCACCATCTTGTTTTTGGTTTTTTAAATTTTTAATT
The DNA here is from genome assembly GCA_003457575.1 of Thermophis baileyi. Classification (NCBI taxonomy): domain Eukaryota; kingdom Metazoa; phylum Chordata; class Lepidosauria; order Squamata; family Dipsadidae; genus Thermophis; species Thermophis baileyi. The sequence goes on from QLTV01003430.1 coordinate 1,806,125, forward strand.
TTTTTTTTAAAAATTTGCACTGCGCATGCACGCGTGCAAAGCGCGCACACGCCCACATGGCGCGGGAGGAAGTGAACCGGCAGCGAGGTAAGTTAGAACCCACCCCTGTCTCACTTGTCCTCATACACAACACACACACACCCCAACTTTTGAGTTTCCATATCAATTCCACAATGGGAAGAAGTTGTGTTTAATAGATGTAAGATCATTTGTATGAGCTTCATTGAAGCAAAGCACTTCTTCAAAGGTCTCCACAGCCCTGTCTCATCCTTTGTGAATAGAATAGAATAGAATAGAATAGAATAGAATAGAATAGAATAGAATAGAATAGAATAGAATAGAATAGAATAGAATAGAATAGAATAGAATAGAATAGAACAGAACAGAATAGAATAGAATAACAGAGTTGGAAGGGAACTTGGAGGTCTTCTAGTCCAACCCCCTGCTCAGGCAGGAAACCCTATACCATTTCAGACAAATGGTTATCCAATCTCTTCTTAAAAACTTCCAGTGTTGGAGCATTCACAACTTCTGGAGGCAGGTTGTTCCACTGATTAATTGTTAATTAATTGTTCTCACTGGAAATTTCTCTTTTGTTCTAGTTTTCTTCTCTCCTTGAAATTGTTATTTGTTATTTGGAGTTGTTATTTTGAAGACACTTCATAATATAGGTGGGAGTAATGGATGGGAAGCAACATGTCTTTGGCTTAGATTAAGTTTGGTTACAATTGCTGCATGGATTAAATCTGAGACATTTATACAGAGAGCATATCTCCAGCTTTGAATTATGGTGTCGCCCTGAAAAGTATGCCGTGATAAATTCTCTGTCATTTAATTTTCCAACATTGAACTTGACCTCACATGTTTGAAATTCTCAGCAGCATCCTTTGAATCACGAAACCCGATGATGGCATTCACTTAATGCTGATGCTGCTGGTAGAATCACATACTTAGTCAATAGATTAATAAGGAAATGTTGTGTAAAGACAAGCTGTACCTTCTCATTAAAGGAGGGATGATGAGAAGAACCTGTACAGGTGGTAGAATGCAAAGTTATCTGCACTGATATGTAGAACCAAACTAATTATAATGATAGTGAAGGATATGGGATACATGTCAGAAGCTTCCAAGATTGATTGGCCCATGTATGTTTGTGTGAATGTTTTATTTTAATATTGATGTATTTTTAAATTGTTTCTATTGCTGTCTTTTTTTATTTACTGTGAGCCGCCCAGAGTCCTTCGGGAGTTGGGCGGCATACAAATTTTGCTAAAATTAGAAAAAAATTAAATTAGAAATTTATATTGTACCAATGTGTTTCTGCACATTGCAGATTACTATGCTTGATTGACTTTGTTGTATTTTGTAGGAAAAAAATGATTTTTATCTTCTCTAATTTGTGAGTTGGGTGGGGAAGGGATGCAGCAATGAAAGCTTCACAGCATTTACTTCTTTTAAACAAACAGCTTAAAACTAGTTACTATCAGTTGCATGGAAATGATATCTGATAAAAGAATATGTCACGCACATAGTGTATTTTCAGGGCTGAGAAAGTAGACCATTGTCCATACTAATCATCTGTTATTATATGTGCTGCCAAAGCGAGCATGCATATTTTAATACAGAAAATTCTGAAAATGGAGATAAAAATGAAACCAGAACTTTTCCTCTTGGGTCTAATGGAAAAAGAACTGGAGAAAAAATTTGTTTCCACATGGAAACCGTTTCTGAACTTCGTGCTTGAGGTGGAAAGGAATGTAACTCTGACTTTGGGTTTTACAGATTAGACTGACAGATCTTTAAAGAAATGACTTGTTCATACTATTATGGAAAAGCAAAAAGCTGTGATTTGATGTTAATGCCTTATTTTACTGTAACAGAGTCAGAAGTCAATGCTTCTTTTTCTTCCCCCCCCCTATCTTTCCTCACTTCACTTCCCCCTTTCCCCTCCCCCCCATTGTTCTTCTATTTACTTTTGTATTTTGTATTTTATAATACTCTATAACCTAATTTAAAAAAAATTCAAAAAAAAAGAGAGAGAAAGTAGATCATTGTCTGAGATGAAACACATGTTTGATCCAGAGCTATAGCATGAACCCCTAGTACCATCAGCAAGGCAGAAAGAATAGAATAGAATAGAATAGAATAGAATAGAATAGAATAGAATAGAATAGAATAGAATAGAATAGAATAGAATAGAATAGAATAGAATAGAATAGAATAGAATAGAATAGAATAGAATTCTTTATTGGCCAAGTGTGATTGGACACACAAGGAATTTGTCTTTGGTGGATATGCTCTCAGTGTACATAAAAAGACAAGATACATTCGTCAAGAACCAACTAAGGAACATGCTGAAGAAGAGGAAGATTTGGTCTCTTAAGTAAAACGTCTCTGCACTAGATTCTTTAGATGTTTCTTATCTAGGAAGATACTGTGGCCATTTGGAAATCTTCTGACTTGGTTGAGGTCTAGACAGAAATTTCCGCATCTTGGTAATTCATCAACTGCACCAGGCCTAGATAGATCTGAAGTCTCAGTTTGAGCCCTGGTGGTGCAGTGGTTAGGGGGCAATATTGCAAGCTAATTCTGCCAACTGCCAGCAGTTTGATCCTGATTGGCTCAAAGTTGACTCAGCTTCCATCCTTCCGAGGTCAGTTAAAATGAGGAGCCAGATTGTTGGGGGCAATATGCTGACTCTGTAAACCGCTTAGAGAAGGCTGTAAAGCACTGTGAAGCGGTATATAAGTCTGTTATTGCTATTGCTATTGAGTCCCATCGTATTCCTGCTAGAGGTCTTACAATATTTATTTATATTAGATAAAGATTGGCAGTCTGCAGCCAATCTTTGAGTCTTCTTCTATGTCTGGCTTCCACACGACCAAGCAGCCACCTGTCTAAATAGAAGACCATTCCATAGCACTGCTTAAAAATCTTGGGGTTTTTTTACTTTTTAATTTTCAGGGTTTATATATGAAATTATTTGTAATTTGGGCATTTCCAACACATTATTAAGCCCCATTATTGATCCCCTTTAAGGGAGCATCATGAGTTCATCCTCTCAGTATTTCTCACCATGCCAACCAATTTACAACAATACTGGAAAAATGTTCTCTACTTGTTTATCACAAACAGAAAACTTTTTACAAGGCACATCATAGTGAACCGGAGACTCTATTGTGGATCATTTCACAATAGTTGTCTTTGAATCTTTGCAGCAAGCCTGCTTTTTAATAATTGACTACAAAGAATAATTACCCACAGCCCTAAAAGTGCAACAATTAACCACATGCTATACCCTATGAATCATAATATAGGGAAATTTTGATAATGCAGCATGCTTATATAAGCATTCTTCATGTTTTATACGGGATACCCTGTTATTAGCTGAAAATTAGACTGAGCAAATCTTAACAGGAAAACGTGGTAAATTCACTTGAGCATGTTCATGCATCTATCTATATCTATCATCTATCTATCTATCTACCTACCTACCTACCTACCTACCTACCTACCTACCTACCTTTATTTCCATCTCTGTCTTTCATGGTTGTTGCCGTCAGATGACTTTTTTTTTTTTGCTTTGTCAGCAAATACAGTTTTTTGTAATAATGCAGGTCTTTTAAGGTCAACTTATCTGAATATGCAAATGTACAAACTTCCTTGAACTTTCTGTTTGCCACACTGAAACAAGATTAGCAATCAGCAATCCTCCTTAGCAATAGAGAGCTTGTTCTATGATTGAGCCAGGCTGGGTGGGAAAATCATTTTAAACCTGAAGACTCCTTTAGATCTCTTGGAACCAATTAGTAAATGATTCTGTGAGTTGAGAAGATCGATACCTAAGTCCGGAGGGTCATAACTTAAAAGATTACTGCTGATCTTCTCACATTGCCCGGTCCTCTCTCTATCTCACACATAGAAACAGGGAGACGTTTAAATACACAGTCTCTCTTCTCCCAAATAAAATTCAAAAGCCTAGTAATTTAGAAGGGAGTTATTTCTTACTGGATAGCTAACTCCTGCAATTTTTTATTTTTATTTTTAGAAAGGAGGTTCCTATGCCCAAGAGATTCATGTAGGGTTGTAAAAGAATGCTAAAAGAATTAACAGGTACATGCTAGCATGAATAAAGTACAGTTGAGTTTTAATTTTTCAGCAAATAATAATAATAATAACACAGTGGGGATGTAGTTTCATTTGTTCATGGAACATGTTTGGAGGCTTAGGGATCACTTCCATCTTTCTTGAACTTTGAAGACTAAGTTCTTGGGAGACATGTCCTTTACAGAGATGTCACATGGCTGTTCCAGAAAAAATATCAGAATAACAGACTTGGAAGGGACCGTGGAGGTCTTCTAGTCCAACCCCCTGATCAAGCAGGAAACCACATACCATTTCAGAAAATCAGTGTCCAATCTCTTCTTAAAAACCTCCAGTGTCGGAGCATCCACAACTTCTGGAGGCAAATAGTTCCACTGATTATTTTTTGTAACTGTCAGAAAATTTCGCATTAGTTCTAGGTTGGTTCTCTTCTTGATTAGTTTCCATTCATTGCTTCTTGTCCTGCCTATTTAGAGAATAGGTTGACCCCTTCTTCTTTGTGGCAGCCCCTTAGATATTGGAACACTGCTATCATGTCACCACTAGATCTTCTTTTCATTAAACTAGACATACCTAATTCCTGCAACCGTTCTAATGTTTTAGCCTGCAGTCCCCTAATCCTCTTTGTTGCTCTTCTCTGCACTCTTTCTAGAGTCTGAACATCTTTTTATATCATGGCAACCAAAACTGGATGAAATATCCCAAGTGTGGTTTTACCAGGACATTATCAAATGGAACTAACACTTCATGTGATCTTGATTCTAGTCTTCTATTAATGCAGCCTAGGACTGGGGAAGTGTCTTCTCTAGTCTGGAAAAAAAAATCCCATTGCTGGAAATACACTGGGATTTTTTAAAAGTTTAATAATGATGACTGCATGTTATAGAAAATTATGGAAACCCAGCTGGATGATGTTGGAAAATTCTTCCATATTATTATTATGAGCCATGGTGGCGCAGTGGTTAGAGTGCAACCTACTTCTGCTGACTGCCGACTGCCTGCAATTTGGCAGTTCAAATCTCACCAGGCTCAAGGTTGACTCAGCCTTCCATCCTTCCGAGGTAGGTAAAATGAGGACCCAAATTGTTGGGGGCTATATGCTGACTCTGTAAACCGCCGAGAGAGTGCTGTAAAGCACTATGAAGCGGTATGTAAGTCTAAATGCTATTGCTATTATTCATATTGGCACCCTAAAGCCTATCCTACAAGTATAGCATAACTCTCTATATACCAACGTTCCCTCTAACAAGGGAAATCGCTGCGCGGCAGTTTGAAACTGCTGCGCGGCGATTCCCTGTCACGTGCGCGGCCGCGCAGCAACGTTCCCTCTGACATGGGAAATCGCTGCGCGGCAGTTCAAAACTGCTGCGCGGCGATTCCCTGTGACGTGCGCGGCCGCGCGGCCGCGCACCTTAGAGGGAACAGTGCTATATACCCATATTTTTTGGAGTATAAGATGCACCTTTTTCCTCCCTAAAAGAGGGTGGAAATGTTGGTGCATCTTATATACCGAATACAGCCATTTTTGGGCTCCTGAAGCCCCGCCCCCGCGTCCCATTTTTGCCAAAAATGGGCCCATTTTTCACAAAAACAGGGTGTTTGGGAGCCTGCAGAGTGCTCCTGGGGGCTGGGGGCAGGCAAAAACGCCCCTGTTTTTGCAAAAAATGGGTGGAAAACGGGCCATTTTTCACAAAAACGGGGGTGTTTTTGCCTTCTCCCAGCCCCCAGAAGCACTCTGCAGCCCTCCCAAACCTTCTGTGCACCCCGTTTTTCACAAAAATGGGTGAAAAACAGGCCCGTTTTTGCAAAAAACGGGGCGCACAGAGGGTTTGGGAGGCCTGCAGAGTGCTCCTGGGGGCCGGGGAGGACAAAAACTTTTTTTTCTTATTCTTAAGATGCCTGATTGCTGTCCTTCAAAGTTAATTCCAGAGCTACTTAAAAACATGTCAGATCACTTTCAGTCTCTTGCACTTTTACTCTCCAAAGGACAAAGACTAGTTGAAGAAAAGAAACAGAATGGAGGAGGGGCAACTAAGAGTAACTTTTGACTAAGAAAACAGAAAAAAATACCACTCTTGCAGGATTTTCCCTCTCTATGAGTGTAGGATAATGAGAAAATATATTGCCAAAGCATCTGTTAGTCTCTAGTCTTGCAGCATCAACTCTGCAGAGTGACAACTGCTTCATATTTTGCATAGCTGGGGAATCTGAGCTTGGTAATAATGACTCCCATTTAAATAGTCTGCTATAATTACTGCTATAATTATAATTTATAGGGAGCTTTGGGGATTTCCCTAAGCTGGGCTCAGGAGCACCAAGCTTTTTTTCCATTAATACCTGGCATAATTATGCAGGCAAAATCCATATCCTTGGAAGGTCCATTATTTCCTTTACAAAATCAGAGGCGTGAATATAGGTTGCTTCAGGTTTGGAGATGTGGGCATAATAAATTCTTTGAGACCATATCTTGCATTGATATCCCTCTTCAAATGCTATCCTACAATCCCATGGAGAAGCCAAGTTATTGAATGAATAAAAAATAAGTCTTTTTTTCTACTTTCCTTGAATCCATCTGGATCTAACCGCTCTGCCCACTGTACAGATATATTCCCCATTTATTATAGTACAGCTATTTCATCAAGTTCCATGTCATCATCTCACTTGCCATTTCTTTCATCTCTTCATTTGGCAAAAACTAACTTTGTACCTTGCCTTTCTCAGTCTTTTTTTTAATACTGCTAGACAATTATTTCAGAGCCAGGATGGAATACTTTTATTTTTCAGTGTGGAAAAAGGGCCAGGTAAGCCCTTTGAGGCAGGCCAGGCCAGGCCATAAAAACTGCAGAGCTCTACTTTATTGTTATCAGGGGTGGGTTCTAACTTACCTCGCCGCCGGTTCGCTTCCTCCCACGCCTCGTGGCTGCGCGCGCTCACAGTGCCGAAAACTCGGCTTCTGCGCATGCGCTGAAGCCAAAACCAGCAAAAAATCCCCTCCACATTCAGAAAAAAAAAAAAAGATGGTGGCGTCCACGGACCAGCACCAACAGAACCGGCTCTGTGACGTCACCACCGGTTTACTACCGGTTCTATAGAACCAGTCCGAACCTGCAGGAACCTACCTCTGATTGTTATAGAATATAATAGAATTGTGAAAGTTGCCAGAGTTTCTTTCTCTCCCTTCTAATAGCAAACAGACTCAAGGCAGAGCGATCTTGAGTTTCTTCCTCACCCTCTCCTGTCTTTCCGAGTTAAGCTAATATTTTCACCATGGCTGTTGATTTCCTTTTTCCACTGGCATTTCTGTATTCATCTAAGGCCGTGTGGGATGATGCAATAATCAAAGAAGAGATGAGGCTAAACTTTAGGAGCCTTATCTAAACTTTGGAAGCCTGGGGGCTGGTGGTAGTTGTGGGGGGAGATAGATGGAAAATTGGGGGAGGCAATGAAAGCTCTGTGCATCTCAAACCTGTGGAAGGGAAGGGATTCTCTTTGTTCCTACAAGTTTGTGACATGCATGCACATCAGAGGTGGGATTTAGCAGGTTCTGACCAGTTCTGGAGAACCGGTAGTGGAAATTTTGAGTAGTTCGGAGAACCGGTAGCGGAAATTTTGAGTAGTTCAGAGAACTGGTAAATACCACCTCTGACTGGCCCCGCCCCCATCTATTCTCTGCCTCCCAAGTCCCAGCTGATCAGGAGAAAATGGGGATTTTGCAGTAACCTTCCCCTGGAGTGGGGTGGGAATGGAGATTTTACAGTATCCTTCCCCTGCCACGCCCACCAAGCCACGCCCACCAAGCCAAGCCATGCCCACAGAACTGGTAGTAAAAAATTTGAATCCCACCACTGAACATGGCAACATTATAGTTAATATTTCGTTGTAGCTACAAAACTGAATACTACATAGGCATATGTCACCATGTCCAATGACCTACATTGGGGAATAGATTTGACAGAGCTCTTATAATTATTACTGGCATTTGATTCAATTTGTCTTACTTGGATGGAATTTCTGGAGCTAGATCTGAGATGGCACAGATCTGTTCAGGCCTTACATTTCTAGGATTCAGCAGGTTTCCAGGTGGCTTCTTATGATAGCAATAGCATTTAGCAATAGCATTTTAGATTTATATACCGCCCCATGCACTCTATGGGTGGTTTACAATGTAAACTTTAATTGCTTACATTGCTCCCAGCAATCTGGGTCCTTATTTTACCAACCTTGGAAAGATGGAAGGTTGACTCAATCTTGAGCCCCCTCAGGGTTGAACTCCAGGCTGTGGGCAGAGTTTGTCCACAATACTGCGCTTTAACCACTGAACCACCAGGGCTGTTTATGATATTTCAAAGTTAATATAAAATTATTGGATTCCAGAATTAGAATGGAGTGTTGGGATCGTGTACAAGGAGGTGGTGGAGGACCTAAAACAATGATTAAATCAGTGGGAGCAAATTGAAATGAGAAAGCCAACCGTAGAACTAATAAAATAATAACGATGAATCAAATATGGAAAAAGAAAGTAATAACTGATGCCAATTGTAGTTCACATGCTTGCTGTCCTGCCCAAAGATCTGAAAAGGAACTTGGACACAATAGGAATAGAAATCTCAACTCATTAATTACAAAAGCCTGCTTTACTTGGAACAGCATAGATACTATGCTTAAGAGCCGAGGTGGCGCAGTGGTTAGAGTGCAGTACTGCAGGCTACTTCAGCTGACTGTTCAGCAGTTCAGCGGTTCAAATCTCACCGGCTCAAGGTTGACTCAGCCTTCCATCCTTCCGAGGTGGGTAAAATGAGGACCCAGATTGTTGGGGGCAATATGCTGACTCTGTGAACCGCTTAGAGAGTGCTGTAAAGCACTGTAAAGCGGTATATAAGTCTAAGTGCTATTGCTATTGCTATTACTGTATAACAATGGTGTCTTTGGCTATCATAGACTTTTGGAAAAGATCCAATAGTCAAAAGTACCATATCCAGTCAGAACTACCAGTATCTAATAGAGAACGTGTAAATCACAACAACAAAATCAACATCAATACAAACTATGGAAGAGATAAAACAATATCTGTTTTCTTCTAAGCCTCTAATCTCTCATTGTAGCTTCTTAAACTATATTTTTCACAGAACATACAGTATTTACACACAGAGAATAGTTTATGGACGAGACCTCACATGTCTATTGAGATGACATTCTTGACTTCAGTCCATTTAGTCCAATGATCAACGTATGACATAGTACAGCTTTGTTATATGGACTTTTAATTAAATTGGCTCTTCATTCTTCAGTAGAAAAATGAACTGAAACATGGAATTAAAAGCATGTGATTCAGCAATTGTTCTACCATAGTTCCTTTCCATGTGAGGTACTTCAGGCCAAGTCTTATCTAGTTTTTATGTTTTCTATTTCCTAGAATGGTTTGTCAAGATATTTACTAAAACAACATACCGGTAGTTCTAAAAAAAATCTTTTTAATATCTTTACATGCAGTCCTAATGAACTGAAAGAAAACTTTCAGTTTCAAAGGAATGAAATACCAACAGGAAATCAGGTAATAATATTATAAATGCTGTTTTAAACTTAATGATTTTTCAGACTATGATGCTCTACCATTCTTCAACAGGTTGAGTCACAATCAGCTATATGAAATAGTTGACTAGTTTGTTAAAGAACTTTTGTTGATGGATTACTAAGCAACAATGAACTTAAATGGCCTATTTGTCTGAACTGGTAGTCTCACTACTGGCTAACTGCAGTTTGGCAGTTCGAGTCTCACCGGCTCAAGGTTGACTCAGCCTTCCATCCTTCCAAGGTAAGTCAAATGACGACCCAGCTTCTTGGGGGCAATATGCTGATTCTGTAAATCGCTTAGAGAGAGCTGTAAAACACTGTGAAGCGGTATATAAGTCTAAGTGCTATTGCTATTGCTACATATTTATATATTCTGTGTATAATTTGAATGTCTGCTGTGTTAAATTAATTTTACTATCAACTGATAAAATTAAAATGATTCTTTTTTTTAAAGACTAAGAGACAATTTGATGATTCAGAAGGACATACCTAGATCTGAATCTGCTTTTCCCAAATTTGCCAATTTCGGAAAATAGGGTTACAACTTCACAGACAATGAGAAGGAAATCTATTGATCTACTTTAGGGGGGATGGTGGGAATGAGGCAGGGGTGGGTTCTAACTTACCTCACTGCTGGTTTGCTTCCTCCCATGCCACGTGACCACGCCTCGGGGGCGTGCGCGCTTTGCACGCGTGCGCATGCGCAGTAAAAATAAATAAATAAAAAATTTAAAAAGCCAAAAACAAGATGGTGATGCAGGTGCAGTGCCGGAAACTCAGCTTCTGCGCATGCGCAGAAGAAAAAAAATTAAGAAATTTAAAAAAATTAAAAAAATCGAAAAAAATTCAAAAAAAAAAGAGATGGCGGTGCCCACGGACCGGCACTGACGTCACCAGCGGGTCACTACCAGTTCGGGCAAACCAGTCCAAACCGGTAGCAACCCACCTCTGGAATGAGGACTGCACTTGATTGAGTAAATCCTCAAAAGGGACCATCCCTCAAACTTCTCTGCTGAACAGAATTTAGGCTCAGCTCTTTCTGTATTACCTTTTTACCAACCTAAATTACTTTAGTATATTGTTGGTCTTGCCACTGATTTCAGTTTGTGCCTGGTATTTGAGTTAATCCATGACGATAGTTGAAGAACAATGAACGGTACACAGATTTGGTTCAACTATGAAGCACTGTTCCTGTAGTTGCTGACAATCTTGTCACTAATTTTCTCCAAATGAGTTTCCCCAGTGCATTGCAGGATATTTGAATGGAAGCCAAGCTAGCCCTCAATCTCACTCCAAAATAGTACTCAAAACTTTTCAGAAAATTTCCAAGCCCCATCCAGTCATTGAGAATATAGTGATGTTGAGGTCAGGAATTTGGCAACGTAAGTTCATTGGCAGTATCAGACCTGAATGTCTATTGGCAGGTAAGTTATACCTAACACTACAAGTTGCCAGCATATGTTCTTCATGGTTAAATTTACAGACATTTTGGAAACCAGATCTTCCCCAGTACTCTAATTCCAAAATATGGAAGGTGGGGTGAAGAAAGTCTGCCAAGAAGCATTCAAAAAGTTAAAAAGGGGGGGAAATTCTGGCAAACCATACTACTACTAGGGCATAGAATGTGAGCATGCAGCCCAATGAACCAGACAAAGCAATTTCATTGTTCACTTTCCCCAAACTATTATTCTTTGCTAATTGAAATTTGAATGTTGCTATTTTGATGCAAATCCAAATATACTTCTATGAGGTTATATAGTCACTTGTAGCTAATAGCTTCTGTAACATTCAGGCAGGAAGGTGAGAAATTGAGACCAAGCCCAAGCTTCTCATCACTACACCCTCAACTTTAAGAACATAAGAACAGCTCTGCAGGATCACACCAAATAACTTTCCAGTCTAACAAGTTTTTTTTTTAATGAGATGAAAAGAATAGTAGCAAAAATGGCAACATATAAAATATGGAAAAAATCTCTAGCAAATCTCTTTGATGCTAATGGTAATACTGAGCAATCATAATTAAAAGTCGTTTATAATCCCAGCCTTTTCCTAATCCAAACCCTTAATTAATTAGGTTGTAAGAGACATAGCTTTGCCCAGGCCATTGAGAATGATTGTAGTTGGTATCCTAATATCCTTTTGTGCCATCTCAACTTAGCAAAAGGAATGTCAAGATGATAGAAAATTCTAAGGAAATTGGCTTGGGTGATTTCAACATTAGGTTATGTGGAATGGGACAAGTTGAGACTTCATGACCCAAATGGCTATAAGGTTGCCTTAATTAGTTTGACCAATAGAGCAAAACATACCTTTGATTTGGTATTGATTCGGGGGATGATTGTGCCTGGACATAGATGATCAGAACAATTTTTTAAAATCAGTTTTGGTTTCATGGGACTTATGTTACTCAACCCACAAAGATAAAAGAAATTCTTTGGAGATTTATGGAATCTACAGTAATTTGATCTGAAATGTTTGAAACTAGAGATAGTATTTTCTTTGGGGATAGACCGGGATGATGGGACTCTGTTACCTGTACTTGAACTTTCATCGAATTCCAATTATCCTCTTTAGAGGTTTTTCTCTTTATATTTCCAGTGGGATAGGCTATCATGCACTGGATCCAGAGAAGATGACAAGGATTAGATCAGCTCCCCTAGCTGATTTGCTGTGGGATACCCCATTGTCACCAATGATATTTATAAGAAACAGCTGAATTTGTATAGATTACATATATGATTGCCATTCTACACATATCTTACACCTATGCTAAAAGTCTGCTACTGAACCAGATTAAAGGTGTTGGTACAGGCAGTCCTCACAACTAACTGCAATAGGGACTAGCAACGCAGGCATTAAGCACGTCATATGACCGTACTAAGTTACAACATCAATTCTGTTCCAGCTGCAGTCATTAAGCAAATCACTGCAGATCATTAAGCGTGATGTCACGTGATGCAATCCTCAACTTCCTGCCAGTTTCCTCATTGATTTTGCTTATCTGAAACTAACTGTGATGATTGCAAATGGTGATCATGATACTATGGGATGTGTGGCCATTTTAAATGTGAGGCAGGTGATAAGTGCGCGAATTGTGGTCATGTGACTAGAGGGCCAAGTGTGATAGCTACAACTTTGGGGAACAGTTGTCTCATTTTTCAGAGCCATCATAAATTTGAACACACGAGGACTGCCTGTATTAGTAAATAAAGCCTCAGAACCAAATTACTTTATAGAATATTATCCTCCTAATTACCTATGATGGGGAGGGGAAAGATCTTGTTATGGTGTCACAACTTATCCTATGGAATGCCCTCCCCAGTGGTATGCCAGGCCCCTATAGTAATGTGTTTAAGACATTTCTTAAAGCCATTTTTAATGATAGCTCTTACTATTATTTTTCCTTAGCATTTTAATGTTTTGTTTTTATTCTGTTTTTTTTTAATTCTGATTTTCTTTTTACTATTTAAATCACTGTTTCTCAAACTTGACAACATTAAGATGTGTGGAAGTTCCACTCCCAGAATTCCCCAGCCATGCTGAGAAAGCTGATTTAAATTAATTCAATATTTTTTAATAACAAAAAGAAATACAGAAATACTTCTAGCAAGTTGTTAATTGGTGCATTTTTATAGTTCAGAATTGGCATATTTTAGCAGGCAATAATGGAGGAAAGCTGCAAATTTGGATGTAATCCCCACTGTAATACTTTCTTTGGAATACCCAGAATGATCCAATTCTTCAGACCAGTATATGTATGGAAAAAAAAAATACAATCAATTAATTGCCTGTGGAATGCAATTAATCAGTTGAATCAGCTATGATTTAGCAATAGATTTAGTGATCAACATTTCTTTTAATAACAAATTTAACTGAAGCTGAAAGAGGCTTGGTTAGTGTTCCAGCTATTACTGTTCCAAAGTAAAATTCCAAATCTTTATATTACCATTCCAAGAGTATAGGAAAGAAAACAACAACCAACCTCTTCTCCACTTCCCCTTTCTGAAATAATTACGAGAAATCGTGGCTGCAAACTCAAACAGCAATCTACCCAGTGGCAATTTTGCAAGCCACGGTTTTGATAGTTTTGTTCGTTTTGGAAGTACGATAATGATAGAAAATGGCCACTTGATGAAGTCAAGTTACAGATTCAGAGGCAAAAAGAAAAAAAGCCACAAGCACAGAAAAATGATAGACGAATCTGTCAGTCAGTTAAGCACTGTTTTAGTACGGAAAGCATCTCTGTTTCAGTGGCAGACTGGTTCATGAATTGCAAATGAGTAAAAGGAAGTAGTAGCTTAATTCTTCTGCCCGGGGCTCTGTCAGCTCTTCTTGTGGTGATCCTGTGGTGATCCTGCAGGGAGATCTTTACCCAGTAGTCAAGTTTTTTTGTCAGCCAAACGTGTGTCCCATTAAAGGCTGTGAACAAACTTTTTCCTCATGATGCTAATAAAAAACAGGCTCCTGACTTCCCTCTGTTGCTTTAGAAATCAAATTGTCTCACTGAGTCATTTCCAGTTTAGGGTTTTAACTGCACGGATGTCCAAAGATATATTAACAGATCCATGCTATATTTGACATCTCACTGTAGTTTGGGAAATCCCTCTGGTGGAAATCTTTAAATTTTCATCAATTCCCCCTCCCCTCATAGGTCATGTCATTAACCTAGAGAAAGAGTCCCAATCCCATCACCTCATCAAATTTTTTGACAGCCAAGGAAACACTGTTTTTTTCTTCTGGATAGATGTATACTTCAAGTTACAATCTAAAATGATTACTTACAGAGTACCCAGGATCCCCAAATATCTTCAATTCTAACTAGATTTTTAATGATACTCTCTCTGTATTGTAATTTTAACCTCAGAATTCCCATTTACCACATTGTTGTTGGCATTCTGAGGTTAATTCATGCAATCCAATGATTAACCATATACTAGATATTGGTCATAAATTATGTTACTTTTATTACTAAAGTTTATATATGAAGACAAACAGTTTGCCTCCCTCACATCTCTGTTCATTTAATACAATCTCTGTGTAAATAAATAAATATCTTCCCCAAAGTCAACTCATCATTAATGGCTTATAGCAACCTTTTAGCATCACCAAAGCATTGTTGAAGGAATGTAGAGTCCTTCGGGAGTTGGGCGGCATATAAATTTTATAAAATAAATAAATAAATAAATAGAGCCTTGTTAATATTTTAGGATGAGTTCTCATTTTGGAACAACAATGGTTGGATATATCTAGAAGATGCCATTAGTTGCTAGGGAAAAGTGACACAATTAAAGTTGATTCATGGTAATTTCATGGACACATGCATGCTTTTCTCTGGTAGCAATGGTTACATCCCAGAGTTCTAAAGGAGCTGGCAGATGTCATCTCAGAACCACTGTACCACATCTTTCAAAAATCCTAGCGCACCGGGGAACTACCAGAGGACTGGAAAAGAGCTGATGTGGTTCCCATCTTCAAAAAAGGAGGGGAAAAACAGACCCAGGAAACTACAGACCAATCAGCCTAACATCAATACCCAGGAAGATACTAGAAAAGATAATAAAAAAACAGATCTGCCAACATCTAGAAACAAGTAAAGTAATAACTACCAGTAAGCATGGGTTTGTTAAAAACAGATCATGCCAAACCAATCTTATTTCATTCTTTAACATAGTGACTAAATTAGTAGACCAGCGAAATGCTGTGGACATAATATACTTAGACTTCAGCAAGGCATTCAACAAAGTAGACCACAACCTACTTCTTGGTAAGCTAGAAAAAAATGGGATAGATAGCACCAGATGGATTTGTAACTGGCTGACAAACCGTACTCAATGAGTAGTCCTTATTGGGTCTACGTCTACATGGAGGGAAGTAAGAAGTGGGGTACCTCAAGGTTCTGTCTTAGGCCCAGTACTCTTCAATATCTTTATAAATGACTTAGATGAGGGAATAGAATTTGCAGATGATACTAAGCTGGCAGGAATAGCTAACACCCTAGAAGATAGGCTCAAGTTCCAGATGGATCTTGACAGACTTGAATACTGGGCCCTATCTAACAAAATGAAATTCAATATAGAGAAAAGTAAAGTCTTACACTTAGGCAAGAAAACCCAAAAGTACACATATAGACTGGGTGAAACCAGGCTTAATAGCAGTAACTGTGACAGGGATCTTGCCGTCTTAGTGGACAATCAATTAAATATGAGCTAGCAGTATGCAGCGGCATCCAAAAATCCGAATGCAAATCCTAAATT
>QLTV01003430.1:1822186-1872744 GCA_003457575.1 Thermophis baileyi
CTCTTATTTATAAACAAATCCCTAAAGTCTTGTCATTTCAGTCCTGATGCCAGCAAAAGTCCATTAAGGGTTACCAGAGATAACAGAGATAAGGACGAACTTTCTGACAGTGAGAACGATCAACCAGTGGAACAGCTTGCCTTCGGAAGTTGTGGGAGCTTCAACACTTGAGACTTTCAAGAGGAGATTGGATTGCCATTTGTTGGAAATGATGTAGGGTCTCCTGCTTGGGCAGGGGGTTGGACTAGATGACCTACAAGGGACCTTAAATCTAATCTAATCTAAATCTAAATCTAAATCTAAATCTAAATCTAAATCTAAATCTAAATCTAAATCTAAATCTAAATCTAAATCTAAATCTAAATCTAAATCTAAATCTAAATCTAAATCTAAATCTAAATCTAAATCTAAATCTAAATCTAAATCTAAATCATCTAAATCTAAGTTATTGTTGTCTCCTGCCACCAATTTTTTCAACTCCCATATCTAGCCTACAGCTCAGTATTCCTTGATAGCCTCCCATCCCAACAGTAACCAAGCCCCCTCCTGCTTAGCTTCCAAACCCAAAGAAGGTCAGACAGGTGCTAGCCCCTTCTGATAGTCTAATAGTTGTTTTATGAATATTTAATTGCTTACATTTACCGTTAGTTGTTTATGTTTGTTTTAGTTTGCTACATTAGTCATCCCAAGTATTCTATGGATAGAAAGATGACATATCAACTAAAATATATATGGAAGATTTTGAATTGTTTACATTTGTTTCTTGTTTCATTTATTGTCTATGAATAAAAAGGGATATACATTTGAATAATAAATAAAAATAAATATAAAGGAGAATATTTGTAGCTCAGGGTTGAAAGGAGGGGTCCTTGGTGCTGTCTGAGCTTGGTTGTTTTCTTGTAGAGGTTTCACTACCCTAACAAGGTAACATCATCAGCATCAAGGACCCCTCAAAAGTACTTAGCTTTGTTATCTTCCATATCAATAACTATACTGAAGACTCTATAGATAAATCCACATATTCCATAGAGTAAAGATCTTTACGGCATGTGATCAGGTTAGCTGAGGGACCACCTCTCCTCAGTTATATCTGCCTGTCCAGGGGTGAAATCTAGCAGGTTCTGGAGAACCGGTAGCGGAAATTTTGAGTAGTTCGGAGAACCGGTAGCGGAAATTTTGAGTAGTTTGGAGAACCGGCAAATACCACCTCTGGCTGGCCCCAGAGTGGGGTGGGAATGGGGATTTTGCAGTATCCTTCCCCTGCCACGCCCACCAAGCCACGCCCACCAAGCCACGCCCACAGAACCGGTAGAAAAAAAAATTGGATTTCACCACTGTGCCTGTCCCACCAGATCTTGCAGAAAAGACATGCTGTGATTCCCAGATGCTAGGGAACTACATTTGGCAGGTCCCAGGAGGTGGACCTTCTGTGCTGTAGTGACCATTTTATGGATTATTCTCCCCCTAAAGTGAAATCAGCTGCATGCCTAGTAATGTTTTAGAGATCTCTCAGGAACTGGTTATGCCCAGTGAAGCCCTAAAATGGCTCCATTATTGCATTGCATTGCATTATTACAGTTAACATTCGTTCTCTCTTGTGCCAGTGGTTTTTATATTTGCATCTTTCTAAAGATGATTTTTTTAAAAAGATATATATATATATATTAATAAATATAAACATATATTTATTGTTTTAATTAATTGTTAAAATTTAATTAATTTTTAATTAAAAAGTGACCCAGTATCACTTCTTGTGAGATGGACGGCTATATACATTTTAATAAATGAATGAATGAATGAATGAATGAATGAATGAATGAATGAATGAATGAATGAATGAATGAATGAATGAATGAATGAACAAACGAACAAACAAACGAACAAACGAACGAACAAACAAACAAACAAACAAACAAACAAACAAACTGTATAAGGAATTTTCCGTATAAGGAAACATCATATTGGACTGCGCTGACTTAATAAAACAGGCAAAACAGAACATTTTCCACAGAATGTTGGCCCCTTTCAAAATCCTGAAAGGTTTTGGCAATGTTTCCTTTACTTTTGCATTTGTGTATGTCAATAACTAAAATTATTATGATGACTGATATATTTTTTTACACAAATTCTTTCCCATCCTAGATTTCATTGTGATCCCTTAGGTATGTTTGATTTGACTCACCACAAAACCCACACTTTCTATTCTGTTTGTTCTTTTCACATTAGATTTCAGGTTAGGTTGTATAACTAAACACATTAATCATAGATCATTCAGAATATGAGGCTTCTAGCAGTTTTTAAAAATTTGCTTTAATAGGACCGTGGCATGTTAAAGTTCTTCTTCATAAATCTGGAGGATTTTGGGGGGGGGCATCTTTTCTGGGGAAGTAGATTACTTTCAAGAGCAGATGTTAACTTTTCTTTTGAAAGACGTAACCTTGGAATCCAAAGATAGAGAAGTTTGTCAAAATAAGTTATGCTCCCAGGATTTCAATTACAACAATCTGATTTTAAACCAAAATTATCCAAATGTTTTTTAAGCCACTCCTTCTTCTCTAGGTTGCCAATTTCAGTGTTCAGTGGTGAGAACAGAGTTAATGTCCAAAAATTTCTATAAAGCACCAAGTTAGTGTTAGATTGATCCTCTGATGAAGCAGTTCTTCCTTTCAAAAACTGATTTCCCAATGGAAAAACCATTGTGATGATTCTCCATTTCCATTTTTTATGAATTGCCAGTGCTGTTCACAACACAAGGCTCTTTCTTCTTTCCATGTAAAGAATCATAAGATACTTTTATGTATGAGACTTGTATATACCTTTTGATAAATCAATTATCACTTCTAGTGCATTGGGGACAAGGGTTAGAGAAGAATGTAACCAAATCCTGAAATTTTACTAGGCATGCTATTTATGCTTTAATTCAGCAAGAAAAATACAAGGGTTTACTCTGTAGCATTTAAAATTTCAAATGTTGCAATAGTGCCTGTTTAGCTTGAGGTATAATACTGTTTTTTTCATTAATTTCAATATTAATTTCTCAGGCTGGGGTGGGGTGGGGTCAGATAGGGTGGGATGGGGCAGGGCAGGGCAGGGCAGGGCAGGGCAAGGCAGGGCAGGGCAGAACAAGGTTGGAGAACAATATTTTAGCACTACAACTGCAGTATCCTTTTACTTTTATGAGAAGTACAAAATGCTAATATTAGTGCAGGGGTTAGAATGCATTATTGCAGGCAAACTCTGCCCACAGGCAGGAGTTCGATCCTGATGGGTTCAAATTTGATTCAACCTTCCATCCTTCCGAGGTCAGTAAAACAAGGACCCAGATTGTTGGGCACAATATGCTGACTCTGTAAACGATTTAGAGAGGGCTGTAAAGCATTATAGAATAGAATTCTTTATTGGCCAAGTGTGATTGGACACACAAGGAATTTGTCTTTGGTGCATATGCTCTCAGTGTACATAAAAGAAAGGATACATTGGTCAAGAATCATGAGGTACAACACTTAATGATTGTCATAGGGTACAAATAAGCAATCAGGAAACAATCAATGTTAATATAAATCGTAAGGATACAAGCAACAAGTTACAGTCATACAGTCATAAGTGGGAGGAGATGGGTGATAGGAACGATGAGAAGACTAATAGTAATAGTAATGCAGCCTTAGTGAATAGTTTGACAGTGGTGAGGGAATTATTTGTTTAGCAGAGTGATGGTGTTCGGGAAAAAACTGTTCTTGTGTCTAGTTGTTCTGGTGTGCAGTGCTCTATAGCATCGTTTTGAGGGTAGGAGTTGAAACAATTTATGTCCAGGATGCGAGCAGTATACAAGTGCTATTGTTATTGCTAATATTTCAGACTAAGTAAATCATACGGTTCATGACTGTGTTATTGATGTGGTTCAAGTTTGATAAAACATGGCTTACCAGCCTACCAGCAACATGAAGATTCCAGAAGAACTTGGTGTTGACTTTGATTGTCATGGAATCCTCAGAAGAAAAGAAAACAAAAATCACAAAGTTATTGGACTGTCAGCTGTCCTGGGAGAGCAGTTGAATTCTTACCCAAAGATGGAAGTGCTTCTACTAATGAACAGAATCCTGTATATCTGTCTAGTTGTTCTGATAGTAAAAATCAACAGATTATCACTGATTATCAAGGCATAAATGTAGGAGATACTTACAAACAACTGAGCAAAGATAAAGCCTTGAAATACCATATTTTTCGGAGTATAAGATGCACTTCCCCCCCCCCCAAAAGAGGGTGGAAATGTTGGTGCATCTTATACACTGAATACAGCCATTTTTGCCCTCCCGAAGCCCCGCCCCACACAAAACGGGTGCACAGAGGGTTTGGGAGGTCTGCAGACCGCTCCTGGGGGTTGGGGGAGGGCGAAAATGCCGCCCCGCCCCGCATCCCATTTTTAGGCACATAATGGCCCAATTTTCACAAAAACAGGGTGCGCAGAGCGTTTGGGAGGTCTGCAGAGTGCTCCTGGGGGCTGGGGGAGGGCAAAAATGCCCCTGTTTTTGCAAAAAACGGGCAAAAAATGGCCCGTTTTTCACAAAAATGGGGTGTGCAGAGCAGCGGTGAAATCTACTTACCTTCCCTACTGGTTTGGAAGCGCACGCAGTTTTTTACCCTCTGCGCATGCGCAGAATGCTTTGCGCATGCGCAGAGGGTTAAAAAAAAGAAAATGGCGACATCCGGGCGGGTGGGCGGACCCTCGCACTGCTGCCACTACCGGTTCTCCAAACCACCGGTGGCCGCTGCTACTGGTACGGTACGCTATCGGTACACCCGGACCAGGCCAAACCGGTAGCATTTCACCCCTGGTGCAGAGGGTTTGGGAGGTCTGCAGAGTGCTCCTGGGGGCTGGGGGAGGGCAAAAACTTTTTTTTTCTTACTTATCTCTTCGAAATCTTGTTGGTCTTATATACCGGTGCATCTTATAGTCCGAAAAATACAGGTAATAGAAAAAACTTGTAGCTCAGGTTTTAAATTTTGGCAGTGGTTTGCTCTTCAAGCTTGTTTTAATTTAGTTTCTGAACATTTCGTTACCAGACTAGGTAACATCATCAGCAGGATTTTCTTGTCCTATTCTCCTTAGCTTATAAATGTCTTGTGTGCCAATGTGGTCAGTTGGTTGTTTGTTTGTTTGGAGATGAAGTTTGTTTCTCTTAGGAAAAAGGAGACAACAAATAGCCTTCCTAGAAGAAAAATAAAATTTAACATTGTATTAAGAGAACCTAAGAAATCTTAGCCTTGTTGCCAACAATTGGTCATCACTCGACTGACAACTTGTTCTTTGTGAATTTTTGGACATATTTCAGCCCTGATTTTGGACCATCTTATTAACTGTATTTACTTCTTTCATTCCTATGATCTAAACTCTATGATTTATTATGGCCTTCATGACAAACTAGCTTCCCAAAACATATGTGGCCTAATTCCTGGTTTCTGCATTCAGTACAGCTTTTCAACTACTTATTTGCAGCCTCGTTATTTGTCAGGAGAGTTTGTCACCATCCCTACACAACTTTTAGAGCTTTAAAAAGATAGAAAATGTAAGAGCATACAGACTTAGATATCCACTTAGTTAATCTGTGATGGTTTGGTTTCGCTCGCTCGTCCACTGCTCGCCTCCAGCTGTGCGGCCTGGTTTCTGCTTTCAAGGCTAGATCACTGCCAGTCTAAAAGGAGAAAGGAATATTAGATATGTTTACCATCTTGAAGTTATTTATAAACAATATTAAAGGCAAAATAAAAATCAACTAAATAAATAAATATTAAGTGTAAGGTAATTCCCTCATTTTCATGACATCAATCATTCCCAGGTGAGAGAAAATTCAAAAAGAGACACAAAAGCCATTGTGCAATTATCCAAGTCAGGATGCTGCAGGTTGGATTGCAAATTGAGTGCCTGCGATCTATTCAATAATGAGTTTTTGATGCCGTGAATGAAATCTTGTGATACATTCAGGAGGGGGGGGGGAAGTCCTCTCATCTCTGTTTGCTGCCTGGGAATTAGGGGAATTAAACATGAAGCACATGAATATTACTTGGGAAATGTATTTGAATATTAGTAGCTCAGGTTGGTAGTTGGTGCCATGACTCAGTAGTATCCGAACAAGCAACACTAATTTAGATCACACAGATGGTACTTAGAACCAAAGACCATGCCTGAGTAACAACAGCCAATCAACAATCAAACCATGACTCAGAAGTAACAAACAACATCCACACCAATATGCATCACATAAAAAGGTATTTAAAGACCTGTGTTCTGACAGAGGAGCGCACTGACGATGTCTCCTCAAATGGTGACCAAACGTTTGCAACCAAATTGCCAAGCTCAGAGCTCAAACCAACCACCCATTACTTGGGAAGTGTTATGTTTGGTGCAAATAGGAAATAAATAAATCAATACACTGAAAAACAAAACAAATAAATCATATACAGAGATTTAAAGAGCTAATATTGCCATGCATGTTTTAACACTTCCATAGAATGCATAGTAGTTCTTGAATTGTCATTTTTTTATATATTTTAAACAACTTTATTATTTATATTTTCCCTGCAAATTGGCCTTATACATTACAGGTAGTCCTTGACTTACAACAGTTCATTTAGGGACCATTCGAAGTTACAATGGCACTGAAAAAAGTGACTTATGGCCATTTTTCACACTTACGACTGTGGCAGCATCCCCATGGTCACATGATTAAAATTCAGACGTTTGACAACTGACTCATATTTATGACGGTTGCAGTGTCCTGGGTTCATGTGATCAGCTTTTGCGACCTTCTGACAAGCAAAGTCAATGGAGAAGCCAGATTCACTTAACAATCGTGTTACTAATTTAACAACTGCAGTGATTCACTTAATAAGTGTGAAAAGAAAGGTCATAAAATGGGGCAAAATTCACTTAACAAGTGTCTCACTTAGCAACAGAAATTTTGGGCTCGATTGTGGTTGTAAGTCGAGGACTACCTGTAGAATATTATGATTTTAAATGGCAGGCATTCTCTTGAACATTACTTCGCCTTTAAATCTTTTTAATTATAGAGGTTATTGTGTTATGAAATCTATAGGTTCTTCTTACCCTAAACTTCAAATATATTTTAAAATATGGTTTGATTTGGAGAAAAGTGTTTCCCTAAACATGTACTATAATTTTCTTGATTTTACTTGCTGAGAATAAAACAAACCAATTCATTCAAGCTAATCAGCATCACATTTACACTTAACTTTGTTTTACTTTTTAATGGTGCCTTATACTTAGTGATTTTATACCAAATCAAGTATTCCAAACATATACCATGATTTAAATAATGTCACATTGGTTTATAACTTGGCAAAAGGTTCCAGTTTTTATTTAAAACATGCATGCATACACACCCACATGCACACACACTCACACACACACACACAGAACTCTTCCATCTGAATGTCTGTTTTTCTGCCGTAATTATATTTTAAATGATAAATGGAAGATACTCGACTTAAGACTTAGATTAAAAAAAACTATTTGAAACAATGTGTACGTATGTAAGCGTGCATGTGCACACTTGAACATATATACATTTATCTCTGTCTCTGA
Organism: Thermophis baileyi; assembly: GCA_003457575.1. Taxonomy (NCBI): domain Eukaryota; kingdom Metazoa; phylum Chordata; class Lepidosauria; order Squamata; family Dipsadidae; genus Thermophis; species Thermophis baileyi. The sequence continues at coordinate 1,829,787 of QLTV01003430.1, forward strand.
CTATATGGAGATGGAGTTAAAGACAGAAACAATCTCCTGATTTAAAAACACAAAAGAGGTTGTTTTTTTCCCTCACAGTGTCAGTTTGGACTAAGGATTTTTAGATGTAAATATTTAAAACAGAGGAGGGTTCCTCCCGGTTCGGACCGGTTCACCCGAACCAGTAGCGACCCGCTGGTGATGTCACGATGATGTCACAGATCCGGTTCATTCTGTGCCGGTCCGTGGACGCCGCCATCTTTTTTTTAAAAAAAAAAATTCCAGGTTTTTTTTCTTCTGCGCATGCGCAGAAGCCGAGTTTCCGGCACTGTGCATGCATCGCCATCTTGTTTCCGGCTTTTTTTGGGTGGGGGATTTTTTTATTTTTTTTTTTGCACTGCGCATGCGCGCGCGCATCCACGAGGCGCGGGCACGCAGCGCGGAAGGAAGCGAACTGGCAGCGAGGTAAGTTAGAACCCACCCCTGATTTAAAATGTACAATTATTTTTATATCTCTGCTGGTGGTAAAGGATGATCTAAGGTTTCTAAGAATTCAAAGCAATTTGCTTTGCAATTTGTTGTTGGAAGAGCCAGGCTTGGTTCTGTGTGTAGTTATAAGGAATTAATGTAATTATTGTAGGAAACTATTTATCTGAGCAAGGATACCTAGAAATGCTTCTTTAGATTTGAAAGCTCTCCAATCTTCATTATTGGCTTTCAGGTTTTGTTTTTGTCTAAAAGAAGAAAAATACAGCTGTCACTGATTTGGCTTGTACAACATGTAATAATGCTTGGTATTTGATACTTTGTAGAACTCCGGCATAAATTGCCTATAAAAACACCTTTTGAATAAAGCTTTAGTTTATAGGTACAGTTAGAATCATTGTACCCTTGATAATAGCTAAACATTTTTTATGGTTGAGGGGGAGAATCCATTTTAGCTGCACACACACAAACACACACAAAGATTGCACCATGCACAACTCTAGAGAAAAGAAGAAACAGCATTTTTCATGTCCTAAGATCAATGTTTTGCAAACATGTGATTTTACTTACACATGATGAAAAACCACATTTATGATAGGGGAGAACAGCTCTGTCATTTTCAGGTTCCCCCCCCCCCTTAATTTCTTATTTTTCCAACTTCAGATTGGTGATGTCCATATCCTGTCACACATTTTAATTATAAAAATAAAATTGGTTTATATCATTTTTGTTAGGTGCTGAGATGATCCCAATAAGGAGATCTCCCTATAGAAGTAGATTTTACATACATGCTGCTCATTGAATCAGGAATCAAGGGTACATTCAGATGCTGATCTGAATGAAGTATCTGGTAAATTAGATGCTGCATTTACCAGGATGGCCATTTTGTACGATTACCCATAATAAGCTCTCAACATTCTAAATATGTCCATTGGTTGCATATTCCTGCTAAGGTCTGAACTGGTCTCTCCACACGTCATCTTTAGTTAAGCATGAAAACGAGTGTCTGCATTTCCTGCATCGTATAAGGATCTTTATCTATCCTGGCCATTTTTACAGAGGCACAATTGTGAGCATTTTAACAATAGCAATAGCAATTAGACTTATATACCGCTTCACAGTGCTTTACAGCCCTCTCTAAGCGGTTTGCAGAGTCAGCATATTGCCCCCAACAATCTGGGTCCTCATTTTACCGACCTCGGAAGGATGGAAGGCTGAGTCAACTTTGAGCCTGGTGAGATTCGATCTGCCAAACTGCTGGCAGCCGGTGATCAGTAGAAGTAGCCTGCAGTACTGCACTCTAACCACTGCGCCATCACTGCTCTTAACAAACTGCATCACTGTTTGGTTTGGTGGCAGCAGCACCTCAAATAGAAAATCCATTCAGAGAGTGCTAAGGACAACCAAGAAGATTATAGGAAGCTCACTTCCTGTCATTCAGGATACTGCTTATAAGCACTATGTGCTTAGAGCTCAAAGCATTGTTTGAGACCCCACACCAGAGGTGGGTTCCTCCCAGTTCCGACCGGTTCACCTGAACCGGTAGCGACCCGCTGGTGATGTCACAATGATGTCATGGATCTGGTTCGGTCGGTGCCGGTCCGTGGGCGCCGCCATCTTTTGTTTTTGGATTTTTTTTTTAATATTTTTTTTAATTTTTCCGGGTTTTTTACCTCTGTGCATGCGCAGAAGCCGAGTTTCTGGCACTGCGCATGCGTCACCATCTTGTTTTCAGCTTTTTTTGGGGGGGAATTTTTTTTGATTTTTTTGCACTGTGCGTGTGTACGCGAATGCGCGAAGTGCACACACACACACGAAGCGCGGCCACCCGGTGCGGGAGGAAGCGAACCAGCAGCAAGGTAAGTTAGAACCCACCCCTGCTCCACACACTCACTTCACGGTTCGGTTTCTTTTGCTCCCCTCTGGGAGGAGGTTTCTAAGTATTTCTAGCATGACTACCAGATTCTGTAACAGCTTTGTTCTCTATGCTACCTGTCTGGTAAACTCGCAAGATTTGTTTCTCTCACCATGTACATGTATATATCCAAACTAGACTGTGTTGTGTCTCCGAGTCATATAATATATGTAGGTATATGCATAATTTTGTATTTATTTATTTGTTTATTTATTTATTTATTTATTTTGTCATATTTATATAGTGTATATTAGAGGTGGCGACCCTTTGAGAGCTGTGTGCAACGAAATTTCATTTTAATGTATGCCAATTAGTGTACATTCAAAGTGACAATAAAGTTATTCTAAGTCTAAGTCTTCTAAGGTGATTTTTTGTCTTTTCTATTCATTGGGCTAATTTCTGGAAGCAGAAATATCAGCCCCACTTGGTGGACCTGACCACAAAATAAATTCCACAGGAAAATTAGAACTGCAATATTTTAAGATTGACTACAATAACAGAATTTTCCAGGTTGTACCTCTTCCTCCTCCTTATAGTTCAGCGAATCAAGAACATGTTTGCCTGAACCACTTCGAAATATTATCTTGTTTCCTGGACCTTAAAGAAGAAAGTTTCAGACCTCTTTGCCTAGGTAGCAGCTCTCACATTTTGCTTGTAGACATTGTGAATGGGGAAATAAACATTGTCAGAAATATGAATGGGATCCTGGATCTGTATTAAGACAGATTACCCCAAGATAGAAAAAGGAGGAAAATGCCCAGGAAAAAAAATGGGTATGGCTTTTATGGATGCCTGGTGTTGTGACCCAGCGCAGCAAACCCCCAGAAAGCGACACACACACACACTGTTAGTTAAACAAAAAGGCTTTAATACTAATAATTGCTTAGTATTAAAGTGAATACCAATTCTTTGCCAAAGTGTTTGTTTTCAAGCACAGAACACTTTGGCCGGGATTCCAAATATGAAAGACACAAGCAGGTCATTAAGTCCATCAAATATAATTACTTGCTGAAGTTGGCCAAGAGCCCGGACTGGAGTCAATCCAACTGATAGGAACGAAGTTCAAAAGGCAGCCAAGATGAATACAAACAAAATTGTCTTCAGCAAAAGTGTGTGGTGTGATCCATGAGGAGGTGCAGATGGCCCTGATTGCGCATCGTTCTCTGGCCCTGCTTCCTCTTCGGTCTCGGATTCCGGTGCCGGCGCTACAGACTGCTCTTGCCACCCTATGGACTGTTCCTGTTCGTCCGGATCCATGAGCAGCTGCATGGGACGGGGGCAAGCCACAACACCTGGAGACTAAAGCATCTAGAAGCAAGACACTATATGTTGTTGTTTTTTGCCAGAAAGATACCAAACATATTCAAGAATTGAAAAATGTTGGGACTCTAAGTCTCTTGCATAATCTATTTTTAAGCAAATAGAGACTCTCTCAATGACATATGCAGATCACAACTCACTTTTAACACCATTGCCTTTTAAGTGGAGGATGAATGACAGACAGGCTGTTATTTCAAGAACACGTATTACAAAAACGCAAAGAATATTTTTTCCCCCAAAATAAATCCAACTCCCGGAATAACAGACAACTGTGTGAGAGATAAGTAAAGCTTATCTGAAAGGAATTATAAGGCTTGCAACAAATAAGAAAAGAAATGTAATAGGTGGACTTACAATTGGGAAAAAAATATAAGAAATAAACAAGAAACGAATCTAAAACAATAGACATTGAGAGAATCAAACAAAGTTAAACAACAATTATGTTTATTAGAAATGGAAGAATCTGAAAGAAGATAAAATAAGTGCATGTAAGTGCACTGGTGTGCCTGTTGTTCCTGATTTTCGTATTTTGTCTGTTCGGATTCGTAATTTTTATTTGACAAATAGAATTTTAAAAAGTCAGAATTAGAATGCAAATATAGCAAGAAACATAATGGTGCATCACATCAGGAAAAAGAAGGAAAGGACAATGCCAACAGCAATAAAGAAAGGAATCAAATTGTTATGTAGGAGACCAAAAACTACAAAACTCACCAAATTTTTTAAGGAACTATATTCCAAGCCCAAAATTAACAAACAACATCTGAAAACATACACTGGGGACTCAGAGTTCACAGAGTTCACGGAACACAGTCAAATGTTCAGCAAATCTATTAACAATTCAAAATATTAAAGAAGCAATAAAAAAACACCTAACATTGAAAAAGCACTGGGTCCAGATGTGCTGACAGTTTGATAATACAAAAAGTCAGAGGAAGAAATGTTAGAACCATTACTAGGGATGGTGAATGACGTCCAAGTGAGAAACAATCCTCAATTCCCACAACTCTTCTCACATTTTGCTGGAAAAAAAATAAAAGGAATGGGGAAAGTCAGTCTGCAGGGGCAGAACAATCTTTTAAGAGAGCCAGTTTAGTCCAGTGATTAAAGCACCAGGCTAGAAACCAGGAGATGTAAGTTCTAGTCCTGCCTTAGTCATGAAAGCTAGCTGGGTGAACTTGGGCCAGTCACTCTCTTTTAGCCAAACTCACCTCACAGGGTTGCTCTTGTGGGGAAAATAGGAGGAGAAAGAGGTATTAGGCATGTTCACCACCTTGAGTTATTTATACAAATAACAAAACTGGGATAAAAATTAATTTGTTACAGCTTTAGGAGTGACTTAGTGTTTTAGTTGTTATCACCGTTTTGCTTTGTTAAAGAAAAGTTAGAGATCATTTCTCTCTCTGATCTCTAGCATTTCACTTTTAGAATTAGTTCCAAAATACCTTCCTATGACTAGCTAAACCAATGAAATTATTAGCAGAAGTATATCCACCCTTCTCTCTCTCTCCTCTTCATCCCTCAAGTCAACAGGTTGCTGTGAATATAAATATATGAACTACAAAACATTTTGAACACATAAAAGCAATAAAAGAATAATGGGGGGAAACATTGCTGATTTAGCAGAAATAAATCCTTCCTTGCAAATATTTTAACATTTGCCTCATTAAACAGCCTTCTAAAAACGATGGCCGTATGCTCTGACTTTTTAACACCAGAGCCAAAATCAATGTTTTCTACAGATATAATGTTTTTCTCCTTGTGTTGATTGGATTCATTTCCCTCCTAATGTATTTTACCTGAAATCCTCCAGGACATAATTACATACATAGCATGAGATTTAGTATGCTTTAAGAAATGATAGGTTTAAAAAAAAAAATTCTATATCAATGTTTGTACATTACACAAAAATCCCAACATCTTGTAAGCCAAGTGATAGAAACCTACATCAAGAAAGCAGAGACAATAATAGCATCCAGGATTTCTTCAATTTCTCAAACACATTATTTTTTAAATCATGCAACATCCCCAGATGCATACACTACAGTGCACATATTTTTATTTAAAAAGCGAATAGTTGTCTACAGTGCCATCACATTAAGTTCCTAGATTACATAGACAAATCGCATAGACAGTTTGTTGCCATAACAACCCATCCCCTGTTATAACATAGTTTTTCTACGGACAATCCAGTTGCTTTAATCCCACCTCAATATTTCTATTGCCTTCCACTTCTTCCATTTCTCTCAACCCTGCAAAGTATGATAACTTTCTAGTCATCTACTTGTACAACATTCCTTCTTGCTAATCCTTGCCACAAAATATCAGTCTGTCTATATACTGTCCAGAACAGTTTTATCGTTACTTGCAGTCAAAAATACGCAGAGTAGCTCTCTTAAAACCCCATCTTTCAAATATGGTGGTTTTTTTTTTCATTCTCTACCTTGTGTCCAGCATTCACAGTTTTACCATGATCTTTTGGGCCATTTCTTTGATCTATGCAGGCGATGCAGGTGATGATGTGGCTGTGGGGGCAAAAAAATACATTTGAGCTTGTTGCAGAGTCTGCTTCCCATGTTACTATAATTGTCCTGGTTTTTTTTCCTTGTTAGTTGTGAGAATCTGCTTCAGGTTGGATTGTTGTCTTAAAAGGTGCTACCCGACTCTTTCTGATTTTTATTTTTAGCATGAACTCAGATTTTTTGTTTTTTAGTTTACTTTCATTATAAATTCTTCTATGACTACCTTACTTAAAATTAACAAGATGGTGTCTTCCAGACAGTATGTCTAATTGTTAGTATTTCAGTCTCTTGTTTTGATTCCGGTTATCATCGCTTCCACTTCATTTATTCTTATAACCCATTCCCTGCATAATTTAAACAAATATATGAATCCATATCTCACTCTCTACCCTCTTCCAACTATTATTTCTCTAAATTCAATTCTTATAGTAGCTTATTTATCATTTATCATCATAGTATATATGTGTGTGAGAGAAAGTGTGTGTGTGGGTTTGTAGCTGGTAAGTGTCAAAGGCCACTGTCCTGAACAAAACCCAGACCATCCAGGAGTATATCAGTAAGATGGCACCAAAGATGAGCTGTTGAGAGAATGCCTGAGGCAGCAGAAGACATGAGAGGAAGATCAAGTAGAGCAAGTGCCATGGCAAGACAAGATTCTGCATAGAGTTTGATGATACATCCCAAACTCCTAGGCCTCTGGTAAAGGACCCAAGGCTGAGAGAGACACATACCACCCACAGGGTGGGAAGGGATTTTTCCCCGTGCTTCATTTTAAATCATGTGTCTTATTTTTTCTCACAGCTTTTGTGTGTGTGTGTGTGTGTGTGTGTGTGTCTATATGTGTATAGCAATAGCAATAGCACTCAGACTTATATACCGCTTCACAGTGCTTTACAGCCCTCTCCAAGTGGTTTACAGAGTCAGCATATTGCCCCACACAATCTGGGTCCCCATTTTACCGACCTCAGAAGGATGGAAGGCTGAGTCGACCTTGAGCTGGTCAGGATCGACGGAATTGAACTCCTGGCAGTAAGAGCAGAGTTAGCCTGCAATACTGCATTCTAACCACTGCGCCACCACGGCTCTTTTGTACAGAACATGGCTCTGTTCTTTACACTGACTGTACGTTCACATCTGACTTTATGTTGTTATGATGTACTTTACATCTGATTGTATGTTCCTCACATAATTTCCTGTCATCAAACCTCCTCTCTTTATATTCTAAATTTAACCACACAGTAGTTTGTGGTCAGTCCTGTAATCTGCACCTGTAAAGGTTCTGGCTGACTAGACATTTCTCCATCTTCTGCCTCTGATTATTTGTGTAGTCTATTTGGGTCTGTTGTTGGTGATGCCCATCTACTGGATTGTGTTTATATTGCCTGAAGGAGGAAATGGCGATGAACCCTGCTTATCTTCAAAAACAAGATTAATCTTTGTCCTCTATTGTTTGCATATATTTAATCTAAATCAGTTTATATTCTAAGTTTTTCCAAAATTGTAACACAGAAACACAGACATGAACACTCACAAACTGTATCTTCTACAAAAAAGCTTTTAAAAATGGAGAGAGAGAAAGAGAGAGAGAGAGAGAGGGAGGGAGGGTGGTGGGGGGCTCAAAAGAAATATTCATAATAAATGTGCAGGGCAATCTGAGTGTAAGAAAGAGAATTCCCATCTGAACTAAGTATGATATACTCCCAGGCAACTATTTCTAAAAACACAGTCCTGTTATAACTTAGGTCTTGTATCACTAAGTGCTACATAAACATTGAAAATTAAATAAGGCCTCAGTCTACATATTTATAATCTAAGATTTAAGCCAAGCACATGAGGATGAAAGGAAATTCCCAGTGGTGAACAATGTGTATTAAAAGGTTCTTAGGTGTAGCTGCTCACCATACAATCATGCAGAAGGGCATTCTAAGGGTTTGGAGCGAGATAGGAAGAATGTCTATTAGAAAATAGACATTCTCAGCTTTCATTACATCAGTATATACTCAGATGAGATTCCAGTTGCCTTCAGTATTATCCACCATATGTTTCCATGATGGCAGAGTAAATACAACAGACTTCGCTATGTCAGGTGGGAGCAGAAAGGCTAATATGTCCTACAGAGTCCTACGCTATGAGGTTAAGAAGGTTACAGCTGTAAATCTAAAGCCCTACTTTCTTTTGTGGTCTTCTCTAGTTAGTGATATTTGTACAATATGTGAGCACCATGATATATTCAAAAGCGAGCAGTTGCCCATTTGGTTTATTCAGTCCTCCTCCAAGAATGGAGGGAGAGAGAAGGAATGATGCTGAATGGGGATTGACAAAGCAGATGATGTGTGAGAGAAGTTGCTGGAAAGGGGGACAATAGCAGTGCCTGGCAACTAGAAGACTTTGTACATTTTTGCATGATTTGGAAATCAAGTCATTACTGGATTTTTCTTTTTCTTTTTTCTTTCTCTTTCCTCTCTTCTCCCTTCCCCTTTTACAGACATTTTGATCAATGAGGAAGAGGCTGGTTTTCTTATAAGGCACGTGTGTCAAACTCGATCGTGTCACGTGACGTATCGCCAGACGTGGGTTCCTGCTGCTTCGGACCGGTTCTTTAGAACTGGTAGCGGGAATTCCCCCCCGCTCGCCGAACTGGCAGCGATGGCCGGCTGGACACGCCCCCGAACCGGCTCTCTCGGCAGCGCCATAGGTGCCGCCATCTTGTTTTTTGCTTCTGCGCATGCGCAGAAGCTGGGTTTTTAGCACTGCGCATGTGTGTGTGCGCCCACGAAGCACGCACGCACCAATGAAGCATGCCCAGGTGGCGCATGAGGAAGCAAACCAGCAGCAAGGTAAGCCAGAACCCACCCCTGCGTATCGCTACATTTTTTGCCTTTGCGGAGCTCGGTGGGCGTGGCCTGTGTGTGATGCATCCAGCCCGCAGGCCTGTTATAAAGTGTCTCCTAGCACAAGGGTTCATGGGAGACCCAGCAATTCCTAGCTAAGGTGGCAGGGACTGTGCAAAGGATGCTTTGAGGAAAGCACTCCTTCAAATTTGCTTTCCAAAGCCAAGAGGCCATCAGTTCTAAACAATTTCTTCTGAGATCTCCTATTGGAAGGATTGGAGAAAGTCTCATACGCAATGTGAAGCACCTAGATGAGGAGAATTTATATGGCTCCTGGAACATAAAACACCATATCATGATGAAACCTGGTTTACCAACTGTTCCTCAAATAGTGACCTCTGACTCCATTGTAAGGAGATTCATTTGCATCTGTGGCTGACTGGGTTTAACTGTACTTTGTGAAGTGGCCAATGTGTGGTTGGAGAAAGCAGAGACACAACCCTGTTTTGGTTTTGTTCCTCTAGCTTTCACAATTTTAGCAAAGAAGTGGAGAGGAGACAACAATCTAATGATAATAACAACACCATCAGCATCAACAAAATCCCCAGTTCAATCAGTCAGTTGCAAAAGGCAGCTTTAATTGGGACAGGTTACATCAGTGGTTCCCAATGTGAAGCCCACGCCTCACAGGGGGGCAATTTGATTTTTAATGGGGGCAATTAGAACCTTGTTTAAACCAAGTTAATGGCCTTCTAGGCTTCCTCCGCATGAGTAGGAGTTCACTTTTTGAATAGTAAGAATTATACGTCACACGGGGGGTGGGCATCAGGATTTTAGAGATGCTTAGGTGGGGCATGGCCAAAAAAGGAACCACTGGATTACATCCTGCGACTATACTTTTAAATACCATCAGATATAATCTACCAATCCAAGGTCCTTTAGAAGGACTCGATAGGTAGATAAAAATGCCAATTCAATCTAAACATCTTCTGACTGTGCAACCAACCATAATAATAATTCATGCTTATGAAGGCCAATACCAGCCAAAGAATTGGCAGCTGTGATTTCACATTGTTGTGAACAGATTATAATAATTTATTAAACCTATGTGCTTCCTGTTAGCTCCAGGTGGGTTTATCCACATAACCAGACATGTTCCTGATCATGTATGTATGCAAGTATCCCATCACACTTTTGGAGAATATGCAGATGTCAGAAGGCTGGAAGAGGCCAGCAACATTAACAACATGCTTGCAATCAAATGGTGTATTTTGTACATTGACAAAAAGAAGAGAATAATTGAATCTACAACTGCACATAGAGTGCTTAAGTATCATAAAGGCTGAAATTGATGGCCTCTCTAAACCCTACAGAATATGGGACTACCCTTCCTTTTTATAGTCTCCATTTTAAAACAGGATTAAGGCAAATTTGTGGAAGGTAGAACTGTCTACTATCTACTGGCCATGCTGTTTTACATAGGTATTGTACCTATGCAGCACTATTTCCTTACAAGGCTTAGGAACAAACCCAAAATTAGGAAGAAGGATATTGCTGAGGTCAAAATTCTAAGCTAGGCAGATCTTTTTGGCATGGCAACTCTGTTCTTGTGGTAATGCACTACCAAAAGATTTTGTTGTTGTGCAATAAAAGCTCATAATTCACATTCAGCTTGTCAGACACAAGGTCAGTCAGTTTTCCCTTTCAGATGCATTAAACTACTTTGGTCCAATAGTCTGTATGAACAGGTGCCTATAAACTTTCTAAGGTAGCAAATTGTGGAAAGCATCCTTATGATTCCAAATATATGCAATAAAATCTTCAAAAACAGGAGTTCTGTTAACTAATACAAGAATGAGCTAACCATCTGCTTTTCACTATATTGATTATACATAGTTTTGCATATTATTATAATCTTTAAAAAGTGCCCCTTTAAGATATGAAAATGTGATGTCTGAGGATTTAACATTAGCACATTGGCTGAGTTACTACTTACATCCTTCAGAAAAAGGATCCTGGAACCATCACTCTCCACTTACAGTGGACAAAAGATGGTTTAATGTGTTGTGAACCCAGACAATGTCTGAAGATCATAGCTTTCCAGTTGGAAGATCATCAGAAGTCTTTTTTCAAGTGGCTCCAAAGTTATGGAATAGTCTGTTCTATCTATCATCTATCTATCCATCTATTTATCCATCTATCCATCTATTTATCCATCTATTCATTTATCTATCTATCCATCTATCCATTTATCCATCCATCTACCCATCTATCTATCATCTATGACATTTATATAGCAACCCATCTGACATTGTGGCTCTGGGTGGCATACATAATAAAGCAATCCAAATACATAAAAAAATTAAAATTCAACCAAAATAAATTTTAAAAGGTAAAAACAAGCTAGTGAAAAAATATACAGAAGAGTGTAGTCAACTATGATATCAGGCCAGTTGACCAAATTGTGTTTCAAGGGCTTCTGGAAGGCCAACAGGATTGGGGCCAGCCATATTTTCATGCCCTCATCCTGTCTGGTCCTGTTACATTTCTTCTGTGAGATTATTGTTTGAGGCCACTTGTACTTGTGATATTTTTCAATTTCCACGCAATGCTGTAGGCTTTAACTTAAAATTTTTCGAGTGTTTTATATTTGTTTAAAATACAATCCTTATGGATTTTCTTGAGTTTTTATTGTGTATCCTGGTATGAAAAAGGGATTAGGAATGTTTGTTTGTGGAAAAGTTACCACAACCACCCCTTATGTCTGAACGGGTCATTACTGAGGGCACTGACATTCACTATATCAATTTTCATACAAAGCTGCAACAGGTAATCCTCAGTGAGCAAGAGCCATGCTCTTGAATTTCTACTTCAAATGTAACCAAACACTATTTTTTAAGAGAGAGAAAAGTTAAGGGAAGCTGAATGGATGAGGGGGGAGGAGAGGAAGGAGAAAGAGAAGGCATAGAATGAAGGAGAAGGAGAGCCAAAGGATGAGAAGGAGAGTGAAGGAGGAGGAGGAAGGAGGAGAAGGAGGGGGAAGGAGGAGAAGGAAAAGAAGGAGAGCCAAGGATGGGAAGAAGGATGAAGGAGAAGGAAAAAGGAGAAGGAGGGTGAAGGAGAAGGGAGAAGGAGGGTGAAGGAGGAGAAGGAGAGCCAAAGGATGAGAAGGAGGGTGAAGGAGGAGAACGGAGAAGGAGGAGAGCCAAAAGAGGAGAAGGAGAAGGAGAAAGAAGCATATTGAAAGCTTTAACTGCAGTCCCTGCTCCATGTCTCTGTGAAACAAGAAGGAAGTTTCAGGGGTGGAGCTGGAATGCTGGCTTGACAGCATTTCTGGAAAGCTGTTGAGGTTTTAGCACTTTTGCAAAGGCATCTGGTAAACAAACAAAAAGCCATCAGTCGGCTGCAAGATGTAAAACATGACTGCAAAGGAGGCAGAATGCCACTTTGAGCAATGCCGCGAAGGATCATCCAAATATAACTCTTCCCGGTTACAGCCTAATGTAAGCAAGAGCATTAGAAGAACATGTGCTTTCCTTGTTGGGGATCGGCTCTTGGAGTCAACGCCGCGCTATCGCTCAGCTGTTTCGGATTATGACAAAATGGAGCGTGACCCCATGCCAGGCCTAGCTAACAGGTGGGCCCTGTTTATTATTCATTCCTGAAGGAAGAGTTCCTACTTGGAATGGGGATGCAAACGTCACTCAAGCTTTCACCCACAGTGCCTTGGATAGTTTGATTTGGAAATCAGCCCTTCAGAGAGGCTTTCTTTGAAAGACAGAGTCTATCGTTGGGAATCACCCATTAGGTAGGGCTGCTGGATTTAATGGATTAATCAGTTGGATTCACTAGCTGACATGCTTTGGATAAATGAAAAACCTGTTTCCAATTTAAGTAGAAGAGCAGAATTTCAAAATTGATATTTCTAACTCAGCTTCCTTTTGCCAAAATATGGCATTTAAAGTATTATTTGTCTTTAGAAATATGTCCAGAGGTATCAACTCTACTTAACAACGGTTCATGCTACAATGCCTTGGTTAGATTTTCAATTGCCACAAAACTCTTTCTGGTTTTATTTCCAAAGTGCTTCACTTATTCATATGTCCATATTAAATTATTAATTTTTTTTATTTAAAATAGCGGGGGGATCCTAGTTTGTAAGAGATTCTTTTAGAACGGAATTACTTAAAAGCTAATTTTCTGCTCTTTTGCAGAAACTATTTCCATTAGGTTACACTCAATAAGAAGGTAAAGAATTGAAGCTCTAGGCCGGGAGTCAGCAACCTGCGGCTCCGGAGCTGCATGTGGCTCTTTGGGCCCTCTGCTGTGGCTCCCTGCCACCCTGTCGTGGCAGAGGGATGAAAGAGCCATCATCCTGACGCAGCAGTGGCATGGTCGGAGCCTTAGTGCGGGAGCGAAATGCCCCTGCACTTGCCTTTGCATGGCAACAGCATTCTGCCTTCGTCACAGTACATTTGCTGTTGCCGCCAACAAAGAGGGCTGGGAGAGAATGGCGGGGTGGGGACCATCCCCCAAGCCTGGCCTTCCTCCTCCCTTGTCAGCAAGGCTAAGAGAAAGAAGGGGTGTGTGTGGGGAAGCGCTCCCCTCCCCAGGCGAGCGCTGAGCACAAAAGCCCAGCAGGGGGGGCTGGCCCGGCAGAAGCACCCCCATTGGCAAGTTGGATGGCAGAGAGGCCTGGCCCGGCTCTCGCAGCGGCACACTCTTCGGCACCTCCAGACGCAAGCTGCTGCCTTTGAAACTTGGCACACCTTTGAGGAAGCCAGCCAGCAATGGCTGGGGCTGTGGGGGGGGGAGCGGAGGCGTCAGAGCTGCTCCCCCTCCTCCTCAGCAAGCCAGGTCAGGAGGAGCGCAGAGAGTTGTGGGCCAAGTGCCGGAGGATCAGAGGGTGCGCTCTGATGTCACCCCAACACGTGTTTCCAGCGCACGCACCTCTGTCCCGAAGTGGGATTGAGTGGGGAGTAGGGGGAAGGGAGCAGGGGGAAGGGTAGGGGGCTTGGAGGAGAAGCCTGGCTGGCTTTCCTTTGGTGGGGGCAGGGGGAAGACCCAATACCCCCTCCATGGCCTGCCTGCTGCTCTCGCAGTGCCTTGCGCAGCACAGCGAAAGCACTCTTCACAATGGGGGACACTGGATCCTCTTCTCCTCCTGGAGCCCATTCCCTGCCCCACTCACCCCTGGCAGCTCTCTCTCTGTCTCAGGGTGAAGAGCAGGGTGCACGTCCAGCACCAACAAACCTGGAAGTAGCTGCTCGCTGTTTCCCACCAGTCAGGCAGCAAGAGAGAGGGAGAAAGAGAGAGAGGGAGAGAGGGAGACAGATTCGGCTCAATTCGTCCCTCGCCAAAGACGCTCATCCATCAGCAAGTCTCCCTCTGTGTGTGTGTGTGTGTGTCTCTCTCTCTATGTCTGTGTGTGTGTGTGTGTGTGTGTATCTCGCTCTCTCGCTCCCTGTCTCTGTGTCTCTTCTCCTCTCAGAAAGCCCTGCATGCTCTCCTTGGGCTTGGGGCTTTTCGATACCCATTTTTTTCCCTTTCTTTTGGAAATCCAGTCTGGCTGAGGAATGAGCGAACCCACGGCAGAGGCTTCCCTCCTTCCCCTCCTCCTCTCACGACCCCCTTGCCAGCTGTGGGAGGGTGCACATGAGAGGAGAAGGAGAGGGAGGGGAGGAGGAGGGAAGCCTCCACCGTGGGTTCGCTCATTCCTCAGCCAGCCCAGATTTCCAAAAGGAAGAAAGAAAAATGGGTAGCGAAAAGCCCCAAGCCCAAAGAGAGCATTTAGGGCTTTCTGAGAGAGTGAGAAGAGACAAAGAGACAGGGAGCGAGAGAGAGATATACACACACACACACACACAGAGAGAGAGAGAGAGACATAGAGAGAGACAGAGAGAGGGGGAGAAAGAAAAAGAGAGAAAGAAAGAGATGAGGGGGAGAGGGGGATGAGGGGGAGAGGGAGACAGAGAAAAAGAGAAAGAGATGTGAGAGAGAGAGAGAGAGAGAGAAATGAGAGAATAGGGATGAGAGGGAGAAGGAGATAGAGAGAGAGGGTGATAGAGAGGGAGATAGAGAGAAAAAGAAAGAGATGAGAGAAAGAGAAAGATGAGAGGGAGAGGGAGATAGAGAAAAAGAGAAAGAGACATGAGAGCGAAAGAGAGATGAGAGAGAAGGAGATAGACAGAGAGGGAGAAAGATGAGAGGGAGGGAGGGAGGGAGGGAAGGAGAGAGATGAGAGAGGGAGAAAGACAGAGAGTGGGAGATACCTATTTCCCATAGAAAAGAAAACACGGGGAGCCACAAAACTTGGGTAGGCGTGGCTGGGGGATCATGTGACTGGGTGGGAATGAGTGACGTCCAGTTGGCCACGTCCACCCAGGTTTTGTGGCTCCTGTGTTTTGTTTTCTGTGGGAAACGGGCCCAAGTGGCTCTTTGAGTGCAGACCCCTGCTCTAGGCAGTTATGCAGGTAGTCTTAATACTTCCACATTGTAGTTTAAATGAATTTTTTATGTTTCATGATCACTGAGTTAAATTAGTAGTACTCAAGCTGAATCTCTCTATTAATGGTCCACATACTTGGACATCCTTTATCAGATACTAAATTTCTTCCACTTTAAAAAAAAAAACTCTGAAGATATTCTAATTGGTTGTATATCAATTGCACTTTGGACTGTGGAGGCCTTTTTATAGTCACTCATACCCATGCTCTCTTCTCAAAGATAATTTAGAAGCTTCAGCTGATACAGAATATCATAGTGCAGACAATTATCAGTCCTGATTACTCAGCACATGTGACTACACTGCTTTGTAAACTGCATTGGCTTCCAATGTGCTTCACCTTTAAAGCCCTTCATGGCTTGGGAGTGGGCTACTTACAGGACCATCTCTCCCCAGCAGTCTCTCCCCATCCCATCCAAATCAACAGGAGGGGCATGCTCTGACTACCATTGGCTAAGGAGTGTCAGCTGTTGTTGGGAAGGACATCTTCTTCTGTCATGGCACCTGTCCTTTGGAACATCATTCCTCCTGAGATTAGATTGGCCCCATCCCTGTTGGCCTTTCATTAGGGCTTGAGAACTTCGTTTTTTGCAGAGCCTGGGCCTATATGTCAGATAGAACTCATCTGTCTATGTCAGGGGTGTCAAACTCGAGTCATCACGGTGTTGTCACGTGACGTATCGTGACTTTTTTTCCCCTTCGCTAAACCGGGCGTGGGCATGGCCAGCGCGTGATGCATCCGGCCCGCGAGTTTGACACCCCTGGTGACTGATCTATGTGGATGATTGGTTGGATAATGCATGGCTCCTTTGTATTTTATGTTTTATTTGCTTTATATTATGTATTTATTTAATTGTGAGCCACATGAAGTCATGTAAAAGTGAGATGGGCATCTATACAAATCAAACGAATGAATGCATTCACACAAAGAACTGAAAAATTGGTTACAGACTAATATCAGACACCCACAGACCTAACAACTGACATATGCAGAAGTGTTGAATATTATAGATATTGAATTTAGAGGGGAGGAATCTGCAGAAGGTTTAGGGAGGTAACTTTGTTTGAGCAATCTCCTGGAACAGCCCAGTTCCATCCAAGAATCTAACCTTTCTCCAACTACATTTGCGATTCAATACTTGGCACAAAATGAGAATAATAGACCTAAACCAGTTTTGGGGCTTTTGCAATTTTAGGTTGGGGGAGAAAGAAAATATGCTTATTTACTTAGATGAAAAATAAATTAGATAATTTGATAGAAAGCATATTCGTACCTGGTAATAATTCCAGGGCATACTAATTCAGCCTCAATAGATCAAACCTGTCAATCTTCTGCATTTGCTTCTTGGCTGAAGGAATCCTTCCAACCATAATGTCATTAAGAATTATGCCAGGAATGTGATTCAGTTTACCGCTCTCCTCCTTTGAGAAGCCATCTGAGCTTTCAATTGGAGCAATATCATCAAAATTAAAACAAAAACTGACGTTCCTCCAGGGTTATCTCCCCAGTTGTTTCAGCAATGCATTCCACCCCCCCCCCTGGAATTCCCATTCGGAAAAGCTTACGTAATGAATCTATTTGCACCATGAAAGACAGGCTAGGGAATTAAAATTCTCAAAACCCAATGTGGTACAAAGACTGTGAAAGCATACAGGTAATTTCAAAGTTTTAAAATACGATGAAGGTTTAGCAATTAAATCCTTTTGAATGCAAGATGCCAAGAAAACACCTAGTTTACCGGCTAAACCAAGTCTATTAGAGTTTTAGCAAATGCTCATGTTTTCAGATGTAGCATTTGTAGTTGCATGATCAGTCCACAAATATCATTAAAACTTAATGTTTATGTTTTCAATCAGCAAAAATATAGACAAATGCCTGAAAATAAGCCTTAGCAACCTGTACCATACCAGAAGTTAAGGAGAAAATGTTAACAGCTCATGATACCAAAGCCCCAAAACGACGATCTACTACACATTTCATTCTGAAAAAAGCATTCTGATAAATGCAGTTTATCTGATATAATGCTGAATATTGTTTTAGCAGGTTGTGACTTGGGTTGCCTTTATTTATTTATTTTCATTGTCCATTTCAAAGTTGAAATAGGACAGAAATTGGAAAAGGGTAGCAGTTCAAGCCATCTCCCTACAGTCTGAAGAAATGTGCAGCTATTTGAGGGCAGGAAGGACAAATCCCAAACAGGAAGCAGTTTGATTCATTACTATTTATCTAAAAGTCAATAAGGCTTCTCTTTTTTTTATTTCTGAGATTTGAAATAAACTAATTTAATGCCAATAGCAAGAAGCAAGCATCCATCTGCCATATGTCATCAAAAATGTACAGTTATTTAGGAATGAGCAAAAAATGGTTAAAATAGAAATACGAGTGATCTGAACCAAATGGCTATTCAGAAGAGGAGGACTGATATATGTGACTCTTTAATACCCAGTAGTACCCAGGATTAATCATATATTTCAATGTGTACATTTTTCTCAGTGAAGTCATACTGGAGAGACAAGATCCAACTTATGTTCACATTTGGCCATAAAAAAAAAAGATAGCTTCTATGAAACTGGCCACTGAAGTTTACTTCATGAGATGCCTCCTAACATTTCACTTCCTTGGGCTATTTCACACCTCAGAATTGTTTCATGAACCAAATTCATTCCATAGTTAAAGGTTGTTCCCTTGCCGTGCTGTACATTTACTTTTTTGCAACAATCTGCCTTGCATTGTCTTCCATCCATATGAATTCATGGAGTCTCCAATTCAATTAGGATGCAAATCTCGGCCCATTTAGCTCACCTAAAAAGTGAGACGTGAAACCAGATGGGATTCGTTCAGGATTCCAGTCAGAATCCTTGCCTTTTGCTAGAACAGTTCATCCCATTTTCCTTTTCTACAGGTTTCATGGCCACCGAGAGCAGTTAGTCCTTATTGGCAAGGATTAGCTAATAGGACCTGTTGCTCATAATTTCAGGAGATGGTAGGCTGGGAATCCAGTGACTGAAGACATGATCCTAGTCCATGGCTCTTCCCTACTAGGTATATGAAACAGAGGATTGATTCTACATCATGGATAAAATAAGCTGCTTATTAGTTGTCTCCCTCCTCTACCTCCCCCACCCCCAAAAAACCCTGTGTGTCAGCTGCCATCTTATGCTTGCTTGTGCTTCACTGCTATACAGTGACAGACTGCCATGAACTGTGGGGAGGGAGAATGAAGGGGGGAATACTTGGGAAAATGAAAGTAAGTGCTGTATCTCCTCGAGACTCTGCCTCAAAATCACCCATCTGGCAGAAGGAAGGAGCCGCATACCAAATTCCGATTGGATTGACCGTAATGAAAACATTGTGCCTGAACCTGATTGGTTACACTGGGGGTGGACAATGAGAGATAGTTATGAGAGGGAAAAGTAAAACTCGGAAATTTTGGTGCTCAATTCTCAGTTCTGGCTTTGCAATACTGCAATACCCTTGATCTCTAATAAACTATAACTTTCTCAACAAATGGAGCCAAGGTTTGTTTCTATTTAGAGGTTTAAGTTGTGGCAGGTCCGACACTGTGGTTCTGAAACATTTGGAGATTCACGTGTCTGCTGATCTCTTTGTGAATAGATAGTGCTGTACTGTACTGTCCAATTGTCTTCAATGCAATCATTCTAGCTTCCTGAGTTATTCTCATAGGTGTGACTTTCAACTATAATACTTCAGAATAATAGGTAAGATTCGGAAGACTAAATCAGTACCTGGTGGAATAATAGGCTGTTCTCAGGGGTGAAATTCAAAACATTTTCCAAGTGGTTCTCTGGGCGTGGCTTGGTGGGTGTGCCTTGGTGGGGGGGTCATGTGACTGAGTGGATGTGGCCAACTTGACATCACTCACAGCAAGGTGGGATGGCACCATCCCACCAAGCCACTCCCACCAAGCCACGCCCACAGAACCAACAGAAAAGTTCGGCCAAATCTTCTACCGTTCAACCTGGCTGCTTCTCACCTCCTTCATGTTTGCTCTTGTGTATGAGCCCGAGAAGGAGGAGAAAAGCAGCCACGTTGTGGCAGCAGAGAGAAGCTGAACTTTTCTCCTTCCCTTCACAGCAGAGCTCCTGCGGCCGCCTGTCCCTTTATGGTCCCCCCCCGCGTCGAAGTACCTTAAAGACTGCGGCCGGCGGCAGTCATTTTCGGCTGCCTTCTGAGCAGCTCTGCTGTGATGTGGTCCCTCCAGCTGCTGCTGTTCTCCTGGCCGGGTCCAGCCGCGAACTGCACAGGCAGGCAATGGCGCCTGCACGGCCAGTGCGAACAGGGTGGCAACGGCAGTGACAGCCACGGGAGTGTCTCGTAACTATTGCTGACATCACCGCCCTTTTTGCGCTGGCTGCACACGCACATCCCATTGCCTGCCAGTGCAGCTCGTGGCCAGACCCAGCCAGGAGAACGGCAGCAGCTGGAGGGACCGTATCACAACAGAGCTGCTTTGAAGGCAGCCAAAAATGACTGCCGGTGGCTGGAGGCTTCTCAGAGCGAAAGGCGGCCGAGTCTCGCCGTGTCACCCCCACACCAACACGCAAAGGTAGGTGAGCGAGGCGGAGGGTGAACAGGCGGCGAGTGGGCAGCGGCTCTGGGGCAAGGCCGGAGCCAGGGAATTGCGCATTCCCTGACCCGGCCAAGGCGGGTGGCGAGCGGGTGGCAGCTCTGGGGCCTCAGGGAATGGCGCATCCCTGGGCCCCAGCCTCCGACCCAAGGTAAAGGGCGAGCGGGTGGCATGCATTGCTTACCTTTGGTGAGCTGAGCTGAGCGGGTGAGGAGACTGGTAGGACGATTAGCTGGGCCGTGTGGCAAAGGGAACATATATAGGGCAGGCAGAGATGGGCGGGGCGATTGGCCAGAAGGGATGAGTGAGCGGCTGGAAGGGTCGAGCAGCCGGAAGGGGTGAGCGGCGAGCAGGTGAGCGGGCGGGTGGGCAAGCAGGCGGGCGGGCGTGGGTGGGGGTCTCCTCCTCTTTCTCGGGCATACACACGGAGCGGAAGGGGTGGGGGGTGAGCGGGCGAGTGGGTGGGGGTTGGGTGGGCCAACCAGGGGTGGTTTTTACTGGTTCGGCGAACCGATTCAAATCGTCCCTACCGGTTCACCTGAACCAGTCTGAACCGGTCAAATTTCACCCCTGGCTGTTCTCCTGTCCATGCATCGGTTGAGCTCTTCTTGACTCAAAGCAAAAACTAAAGCTGTATCTGTAAATTTGCAAAGCTGAGAAAACTTTTCAAGAAGTATCAATAAATGGGATTCCTGCTTCTGCTACCATTGAAATGTTTCAGGGGCAGCACTATAGTTTTTATTGGAGGAAAGCAAGGAATGGGCATATATTTGTATTGATGAAGTTATAAATACTGTATAAAAATATGTAATTAAAACCAATAGGAACTTCAATACCATGTGCACACCTCTTATTGCCAGTCTCTCAAATATTTTTCTTTAAATCCATCTAACTCAACCAGAGGTATCTGTAAAATCAAACAATTTCCCCAAAATGATTAAGTAAACATTGTTGTATTGCGATACAAGTTCCACTCCTTACATTTGTGTCTATTATGTCATGATCAATGTACAAACGAAGCAGAGCTTGCATTGTGATGTTTTAATTGTGATCTTGTCTTTTGCTTTCCCCACATTTTCTTGCAGATGCCTATGAACCCAATCCCAAATGCCCAGGACCTTCTCTGTGTCTATTCAACATTTCCAACTACTTCTTTTGCTTCCAACATGAGATCCTTCATCAGGAAATGTATCAATAACTTGAACTGTTATGTACAACACAATGGAATGAGATTAATTATCAGGAGACTATCTTCTAACCATTAGTTTCCTCAATGAAACACCAGATCAACCAATTTGGGTATTTAATAGAAACCTGCATTAGCAGAAAATAATTGACTTGCATCTTAAAACTATATTTAAAATTAAAGCTTACTGATAGAAGAAAATATTTGTAGATCAGGGTTGAACTGTGGGGTCCTTCGGTGCTCTCTGAGCTTGGTTGCTTTCTCGCAGACATTTCATTACCAAACTAGGTAACATCATCAGTGCTAGCACTGATGGTATTACCTAGTTTTGTAATGAAACCAAGCTCAAAAAGCACCAAGGACCTCCATATTAAAGCACATTACATACATCATTGGATTTTTACTCAATTGTTCTAATTCTGTCATTTCCCAAGATAATTAATAACATTAAAAAAAAGTAAAACAATCTAAAAACTTAAAATCATAAATTGCAGTTAATGTTAAAGGGACACATCTTATACAAGGTTTGCTTAACTGCCAAGAACAAATGCTGAAGGACTTATAAACATTAACAACATCTATAGACTATGCAAAAGAGACAATCAACCAGCCAAAAAGAGAACAAAAAGAGTCCAGCACCTCTCCACCAGCAATCAGCACCCAGATTAGCATAGATTAACTCCAAAGTTAACTTCAGACCAACAATCAAGTAAGCAATATCTCAGTCAAGAAACTGCCAAAGAGCCATCAGTAAACAGCCCAACCAAACAATCTCTAAGACTGCTCCCACCCACACAGACAGGCAAGACACCAGAATATAAACTGACAGCAACAGCACTCTTTACTAGCACTGATGATGTTACCTAGTTAGGGTAATGAAATATCTGCAAGAAAACAAGCAAGCTCAGAGAACACCAAGGACCCCTCATTTCAGTCCTGAGCTACAAATATTCTCCTTTATTGAAGGACTGTGCTCCACAGTCCAGGATTTCCACGCCATGGAGGTGGGAGTGGGAAGTCACAGTCTGCAAGATGGCTGGAGGAAGACTGTGAATGAAACTCCACGACTTTAAAAGGCATGTCAGAAGGGTGGGCCTTGGATTGCAATGTCACCGCCCAAGTCGTGCAGACTTTTAACACACGTCCCTCGAAGACACTCTTTCCAGAAAGCAATCCATGCCAGAAAGATGAGCTTCTGGCAACAAGGACATCTTCTAAAGCCCTCTTTAGCAGATATTAACAGCTGGACAGTTTCATCAAATTTTCTAATTTGTATCTACAGGTAGTCCTCGATTTACAATAGTTCATTTAGTGACTGTCAACCTTACAACAGTACTGAAAAAAGTGACTTACGAATGTTTTTCCCACTTACCACCATTGCACCCATCCCCGTGGTCATGTGATCAAAATTCAGCCGCTTGGCAACCAACTCTGATTTATGACGGTTGCAGTGTCCTGGGGTCTGGTCATGTGATCACCTTTTACGACCTTCTGACAAGCAAAGTCAGTAGGAAAGCTAGATTCACTTAACAGCTGTGTTCCTAGCATAACAACCGCAGTGATTCACTGTAATCACTGTGGCAAGAAAGGTGGTAAAATGAGGTGAAACTCACTTAACAAATGTCTCACTTAGCAACAGAAATTTTGGGCTCTATTGTGGTCGTAAGTCGAGGACTACCTGTATTGTTCTTTTCTGTTCAGATGCCTAAAAACTTTATGTAAAATCTTAAATGCAGGAATTTTTTTTTCATTAGTGTTCATTGTATTCTGAGACAAAGTGAGATTATACATTTGGCCCTGGTGTGTATTATGATTTCAACCAGTTGGTCATCCACTGCCCATTTCTTAGTTTACACTGTGCTTTAAAATAGGCACACATGCACAGCCAGGCATTCTTAAGGAAACCCAGAGTCTCTTGTAGAAAACAGTAGAGGGCTTTGTGAGGGTCTGATATACTAGTGAATTTCAAATTTTATAGCTTTCGCTTGTTTGCTTTTATAGCATTCTACTGTTTCAGAAATACCCATAAATTGCCCTATATTATTGTGCCAGCAATAAGCTTCTCTCACACACATTTCATAGACATTACTTGCCTTTTTCCCTTTTGCCTGTGGCTTATTCTGACCACAAAACAGAAAAAGACACATCTCCAAACATGCAAGCATAATCCATACTGGATGTTTTAGAAATGTTTGCTTTTATGAGATTATAGAGTGGTGGAGATATTTCAGACAGGAATGGGAGACTAGTTATCATATAAAAGTGGACTGGAAACACTGGACCTCCTGCTATAATGATGAGGCCACACTGATTTTCTCATTGATCGTTTTTCTTCTGATCTTATCCTTTTCTTATTTTCAACTCAAACTTTGCCATCCTTAAAACTGAAGTGAAGTCCCAAAATTGTAAACAAGGCCTACTACTTTGTGTTCATGAACACAAACTCGTTAAAAATATTGCAAACTTAAAACAATTTTCTCAGATACAATCAAGATAAATCCTACTATATAAGAGTTGCTCATTGAATTCAAATGAAGATAGTTTTCCTCCTATTTAAATTACACCAGAAATCCAGCTTTATTTTAGTTTTGTGAAATCTATAGCTCCATGTTTTGGAATATCTGTTCTTCGAAGTCATTCAGGATTTTTTTTTAAAGTGTAGATTTAAATTCATGATATTAACATAACTGATGTAATTAACTAGCGAGTTCTAGTCCCACCTTAGTCATAAAAGTCGGCTAAGTGACTTAGAGTCAGTCATTCTCTTTCAGCCCAACCTACCTCACAGGGTTGTTATTGTGGGGAAAATAGGATGTGTTGGATATGTTCACCACCTTGAGTTATTTGCAAAAATAAAGGTGGACTACAAATAAAATTAAAATAATAAAATAAAAAGTAAAATAAAATAAGTTTTCCCCTCAGAATGAAGAAAGCAAGTTACCCATTCCATTGTTACTCAGCTTCTCTTCTAACTGCTCATTCGTTCTGATCTGATCTGTATTTTTATGAGAATCTTAGGCATTTGGAAAATCATATAAAAAATTGATAGGAGCAGATATTAATATTATTAATATTCATCATCTGGAAATTCATAGATCAATCTAGGCTTTCTGTTGGACTTTCTCTTTTCCAAGTGTAAGAATGCAAGACATCCTAGTCCCAGGGTAAGTATTATATGATATACCGGTACTACATAAAACCTTTTTTAATAATAATAGCATCTGAAGGTTATTTGCAATCAAATGTTAGAATTTGAAATAAGTTATTTATTTAAGCCATGCCCTGATACAGGTGCAATCGTACACATATTTTCATAGGCATATGCCCCACTGAACATAATGTATTTTGCTTTTCAATACACAAAAGTCAGTTTGAAAGATGTACTGTAACCCTATTTAAATGAAGATAGGCCAGACAAGTTCAGATTTAAACTGCACGAAATAAGAAATGTGGAATTTGCTCTTTGAACTGTTTTAATACTATAAATTACAATTTCCCCCCCAAATATAATCATATGCCTGGTAGGGGAAAAAAACCATGAGTGTCCATAGGGATATATTCCTAGAAAAATGACCAAACTCAGTAAGTGATGAGAAAAAAGTAATCAGCTGAACACAATCTGAAGCAATGGTTAAAAAAATTACTTTCAATAATATCAAGGGCTCTTTAAAATTAAAGTATTTAAGAAAAAGGCTATGGAAATAAGCCTCTTGGGTGAGGTCATTATTCATTCAAGTTTCAGTCAGAGGCTCCTTTTAGTAGTAGATTCTGAAGATGATCCCATATTGTAATTCTGGATTGACTTAACCTGATTAACCTAACTATTTTGCTAGTTGAACTATAATGCTAGCATGATCCCGTTCTGTAAAGGCCAGCAGTCCAATTTTGTATTTGTGCTTGGTGTGTGTGGGGGAAATATAATAAATCAGAACGTGCAAAAGGGTCCTATCTTTGTCAGAGCACAAAGATCCGTCTAGGTCAAAGCTGTCCAACCTTTGCAACTTTAAGATTTGTGGACTTCAACTCCCAGAATTCCCCAGCCAGCTATGCTAGCTGGGGAATTCTGGGAATTGAAATCCACAGGTTTTAAAGTTGCCAAGATTGGACACCCCTGATCTAGGTAGAGAAAATCCTTCAGGTTTCCAAAGCCTTTGGATTCTAAAAATTAAAACAAAAGTTCAGAATATCATAGTCATAATCCAACTGGTAGTAACATGAAGCACGTGTCTGTGGATTTTTTCATGCAAACCTGAAAGGATAGAAATTCACATTCTCTAAAAGCTTTATTCATTTGTGCACATTTAAACGTTCAATGGCTTTAATATCAAATAATGACTTCCAGTTGAAATACACATGATTCCACCATCAAATGTACGGTCGTTAAATAAAGCCATGAATAAAGGGGCATCGACAACATCAAGGGCACAAGATTTTAATTAAATGAAATTCAAAAATTAGAATCTCAGACGTTCTCCCTTTCAGTGCCTCGGCAGTACTCATCCACCGTCTGCTGAATGCTCAGTTTGTTTGCCTCTTGATGACCTTGGTTATTTAAATCAACTCAATGTGCCTAAAATTATAAAACATGAGAGCTGTGACATCCAGTTCAGTGGGAGCCACATGTCTGCAGTTCAAGGGTACTTTCTTTGTTGTTAAACCTTTTAGCACATGAATTTTCCAAATTAGAGAGAGCAAGAACCAATGAAACCACAAGAACCTACATAAACCTATTCTGAGTTTTCCAGAACTGTCTTTAATTCAATATTATATAAAGAAATGGATAGGCTTACACAGTTTCAGGGCTGCAGTACAAACAAATAAACAAAAAAGAAACCTACTCAACTGTCCTACTTTTTCATGCTCAAACCATTAAGCGGCTTAGTGAAAATATTTCACTAAGCATCTACATGGAAGGGGTGGAAAATAATACAAGGCACACAAATGCTAATATACAGCTATATTGAGCCTTACTGCTAATGTGCTGCCTTTTGGAACCAAATCAAAATAAACTTTGCAGCAGTTTTGCCTGCTGTGCTTGATTTTCTCCAGGGCTGAAAATATTGGCTTTTTTTTTTTTAGTTATGGTTTGATCCTTCTTTGCCTGATTTAAATCAAACATTCAGATATTTAAAGATCCTAAAAGACATTGAAGCTTAACTTGAGGGAGCTTAGATTACATGGGTTTAATTATCTGCACTGTCTTTGTCTAGCTTGAAACCAAAGTCTTCACTGGCTTTGTCTAGTCTGAACCAAACACAAAGTTGTGAGAAGTGCAGTAAAAATGAAACAAATCTATACAGGGAGATCAGAGATAGATCTAAACCAGTAAAAAAAAAAATTAACGTATATATTTACTCAAGTCAAAGGTAAAATAAATAAGCCTCCTGCAGACTACAGCAGGATTTGAACTCACAAGTCATGAATCTCAGCCGGGCGACTTTGGGCCAGTCACTGTCTCTCAGCCCAACCCACTTCACAGGGTTGCTGTTGTGGGGATAATAGGAGGCAAAAGATATCTTGGATATGTTCAAGAAATTGAGTTGTTTGTAAAAAGAACAAAGGCAGAATACAATTAAATAAAACCCCTTAGTCATGCCACTGCATCATCAACCTGCCCTTGTAACTTGCAGGATTACAAAACACATGCAGAAATCTTTAGGGAAAGAAAGAGGTCATCCCCTGATTGTAAAAATTTGATTTGCCTTTGCATTCTGAGAAGTTTTAGGGCTCTTGTCCACTCAACACTGAACATTGGCTAAGCTACTTGAAGCTTCTGATCACCGATGAAATCCATCCACCCATCCATCCATTTTATAATTTTCCTTTGGAGCAAGAGATCACAGAAGGTATTTTACTACCAAGAGGTTCTTGTTTAAGCAGTCCAAGATCTTCCTATTTGACAAAGGGCTAGCTCGATTCCTATGCTGTACATCTGCAGTAATGGTTCAAGCCAAAAGATGATATCAAGCAGAACTAGATTTCTATGATATTTTATGGAGATGAATTCTTGACTTTGTAGCCACAAGTGGATGCAGCACTCCAGCTGTGCTATTAATTATGTCAAGGCATATTTACAGCGGAGTAGCCCAGTTTAGCAGCTCTTATCTAAGTGACAAAGACTCCCCCAGAGCTTCAGCTGGAGCCATTACTCACTGTTATTACTTGATAGCACAATTTATTCCAGCTCCTCATCTACATCCATTATATTCTCCCCACCTTTGCAGACCAAGAAATTAGGAAAGGTCCCTTCTGTTGACTTAGCTACGGCTTATCTGACTGTTGTCTAGTCTGTAGCTCTTCCTCCTGTCTCTAAAGGTCATTCCCACATACCATTACAGAAGTACAAGGAAGGAAGGAAGGAAGGAAGGAAGGAAGGAAGGAAGGAAGGAAGGAAGGAAGGAAGGAAGGAAGGAAGGAAGGAAGGAAGGAAGGAAGGAAGGAAGGAAGGAAGGAAGGAAGGCCCCCTAAGGCACTCCAATTCGGAAGGAAGGAAGGAAGGAAGGAAGGAAGGAAGGAAGGAAGGAAGGAAGGAAGGAAGGAAGGAAGGAAGGAAGGCCCCCTGCCTCCTTCAAGACAGAATCCATTAAAATTGTTCTGTAGGCACAAAACAAATTCATAATATATTGGAAGGCAAGACACTCATTGTTACAGGAAAGGATGAGTTCTATTCATGAAATGGAACCAACCCAGAGAATAAGGAATATTCTATGATTGTATGTCTTCACGGAGCAATAAGTGAAGACTCTGATCAATATCTGTGTCTCCAATACAAATGTAACTTATGCGAGCTGTCATCTCTCTCCTAATGGAATTAATACATTTGTAAGTGCTCATATTCAACTAAATTGCACCACTACTGTGGGAGCTTTGCCATGCAAAAATGTGCTGCAAACTGAAGAAATAGAATAGAAATCCTATCTTATTGTTAGTATTTCTTACTAAGGATAATTGCTGAATAGATGAATAAGTACCTGTATTGCTAAATTAAAACTGCTGAGTTTGTTTACATTTATTTGTTTACAATGATTTGCGTCCCTTTTTGGCTATTAATAAAGTCAGTGATAGCAGCTACAACAACAAAATAAATCATTAAACCAACACTGAAGTGGCAGGCAGTATGGAAAATATTTAATATTTTAAAAAGTTTCTTTCTTAAAATACAAAAAAATGCCCTTAAAACCAGACCTTTTAAAGGCAAAGCAAAATTTATACACAATGCATTTAGTGGTCAGAATCAGTCCAAATTTGAAACTTTGGTCTGAATTTATTTGGATGCATAAATAAAATAGATTTTCTGAACTGATGTGTATATCAGAATCAAACTGGACCTGACATATATACTTATATCCCCCATGATAGTAGGAGTGGACAATCCTATTTTAATCACAAATCACTTTCATGGTCATAACCTTTGGGTAATTGGTAAAGTTCTGGGAATTATTTTTCATCAACATCTTGGACAATGGATTCTTCATGATGTTTAGATGTCTTGCTCTGAAATTCAAGCTAAAAGACTGCTGTTTGCAATCTTCAGAATTTTAAGGCTATTGATTTCTTTAAATCAAAACAATAAGGTGATCACAATAGCCCTGCGGGAACACTTTCTCTTTAAGATTAAATCTGTTTTCTCCATTTCTGAGGTGGTAAGTTGGGTATATGATTATCCATTTATCCTTTGTACGGACAATCTCATAATTTTGATCTAATTCTTTTTCTCCTCTTGAAAACTCTCCACTCCTGTAATAACTTTTTCTTTACTTGAATGGGCAAGCCCTAACTTAAACTTTTAATTTTTTAAAAGCAGGGTTGCTAGTTTCCCATTAAATATATTACCTCTGCTGAAAATATGTTCAAAGAAAAAAAATATCCTAAACTAATTCACTAGACATATTTATTTCTCAGTAAAAAGGCATAGGAGCACTCAGTTTTTGAATTTCTTTTCATTGAAAAGCATCTTTCACTTAAATGTTATTTGTAAATATGAAAGAAGGGAACAGCGTGCCTTCAGAAATTGGGAGTGCTCCGTCACTGGAGCCTTTCAAAAAGAAGCTGGACAACCATTTGTCTGAAATGGTATAGGGTTGCCTGCTTGAGCAGGGGGTTGGACTAGAAGACCTCCAAAGTCCCTTCCAACTCTAAGATTCTATGTTCTAAATGCAAGCCATGACTCTTTGGATTTAAGGTGTGGGAAACAAATCCAAACAAGGCAATTCAACATCTGCTTATATCCTGACTTGTTTAGAAATAATTAGTCATAGTTTTCCATTTCTAACAGGACATTAGAAAACACATGTGCGAAACATGCTATCCTGTACTGCATATTGGTACATTATTTTCCAGAATAATTAATAGCATTGCAAATTATTTACAACTGAAGGAGGATTAATAGTTTGGGATAGTTTGCAAATGAGCACAACTTTACTGGATAATTTTATTTAAAGGGATTCAAATGAGCCATTAAATGGTTTAGTTTGGTGAAACTTAATTAATTCTTTAAAAAAAAACGGTGAGTGTATTTGTGGAAGCAGAGATATCATATGGTCTTCTGAGTGAAATCTTTTCAGTGCCCAAAACAATACATACTTATTAAAAAGCAGCTGTTCCTAACTTAGACTGGATTGTTCCTGTGGCTATTTTTATCACGACATATTGTTGCAAAAGGGACTTGGGAAAAACAACATTGCAACTCATCGTGTATCTTTAACTATTCGAATGATATCTTGGCTAAAAAAAATGCATTAACCAGGTCAAACAGTAAGATAATTTTTGACTTACAACCAAAATTGAGCCCAAAATGTCTGTTGTTAAGCGAGACAGTTGTTAAGTAAACTTTGCCCCATTTTATGATCTGTGTTGTCACAGTTGTTAAGTGAATCCCTGCAGTTATTAAATTAGGAACACAGATGTTAAGTGAAACTGGCTTCCCCATTGACTTTATTTGTCAAAAGATCACATGACTGGGACACCGCAAGCATCATAAATACGAGTCAGTTGCCAAGCGTCTGAATATTGATTGCGTGAGTCTGGGGATGCTGCAATGATCATCAATGTGAAAAACAGTCATAAGATACTTTTTTCAGTGCCGGTCAAACGGTCACTAAATGAACTGTTGTAAGTCAAGGACTATCTGTACTTCTTCATTCAATTCTCTTTATGGATCAAATGGCACATAGAGGAGGAAGATGGCTCACAATAAAGAAGATAAGATTCAGCACTTGATTTAATAGCTGCCAATTGGGGGAAAAGGGGAGGAAAAGGGGAGAAAAGGAAAGAAAGAAAGAAAGTCAAATATGTACAGTCCCATATTTACAAGGGTAAAAAAAAAAAATTCACATGCTAGTACATAAAAGTCTTCCACAGCATGTGAATAGGGTGAGGTCAGAATCAATATTGACATAAAAGGAGCCAAATTAACAATCCACACCAATATATTTCAAACAACTTCAGCATTGATAAAAGGCCTTAGAGATTATAGAAAATGTAGATACTTTATTACTTTCTTCCTACCTGAAAGCAAAGTTCTTTTTTCTTGACAAATCACAAGAAAGGAAGTTGGGCGACATTATCCTATTCTTGCCCACATTGGGATCATTTGCTGTTCCTTTATAAGTGCTTAGCGAGCGCCCTTCGCTGCTTTCATTTTAGATAAATGAATTTAAATGCAGAGAAATGTATGGCTATCTGCAACTTCATGTCCTGGACCAAATAACAAACCTAAGGGAATTTCATTTTAGCTTCCACTAATCAAAATTCATGTCCATATGGATGCTAAACAATGATAATGTGTCACAGTGATGGGGTTTTGCAATGCTACACAATATATAGGGTGCACCCAGTATCATTTAAAGCACAAAACCTTCCATTTTTACTCTTTCCAACCCAATAGAATTATTGGACACAAATTATGTAAAGGGATTTGAAACTACAGATAATCCTTGATTTGTATAAAAATAAATTGATCCAGACAATACGCTCTTCACTAAGCACTTATGTATGTAATGTGAAAATATATAAATAAATTGTTTAAAAAAAAGATAATCCTTGATTTGCAACCATTCATTTTTTTTCTTCAAAGTTTATTTCATTTCACATATTTACATTCACAAATATACCATTTCATTTTCTAATTTTTAATACGATACTCCCATACATATTTTCTATTCATCAAGACAATTATTGTTTTTATTCAGTCGAGGCTGCTTTTCTGCCATCCCTTAACTCCCTTTTTATTTCCCACAACCCTTCTCCCTCTCCTCCTCCCCCTCTACCTTTCTTACTTTCCTCTCCCTCCCTTCCGTCCTTCTCTACTTCCCTTTCCTTTCCTCTCCCCTACTCCTCTCCTCCTCTTCTCTCCTATCCTTCTTTTCCCCCTCCTTGCCCTCCTCTCCTCTCCCTTTCTTCTTTCCTCCTCACCCTCCTCCTTCTCTCCTGTTCTATTGTTGTGTTCTTTAATTCTAATATATCTCGGGATGGCATTCCAGCAGTCTCGATTCATTGTTTATTTAAAATCTCTTCTCTATTTCTTTTTCACATTTTTCACATATTCATATATTCCATTACTAATGTATATTTGTCTAATATAACTTTTCTATATTCCCCTTCCCCCTCCCCTCTTCCATTTCAAAGTGAGTCATCTGGGTTTCTCTTTCACTTTTATTTTCTCTCCTTCATTCATATTTTTTTTCTAACCATTCATAAATTGCAACCATTCATTTAATGGCCTTTTGAAATTACAACAACACTGAAAAAAGTGGATTATGTCCGGTCCTCGCACTTATGACCATTGCAGCATCCCCACAATCAGAAATTGGACACTTCTCAACCAACATCTATTTATTATTATTGCAGTGTTCCAGGGTCATGTGATCAGCACTTACCACCTTCCTAGCCAGCTTCCAACAAGCAAAGCCAATGGCCAGAAAGCCATATTTTCTTAACAATTACGTGATTCACTTAACAATTGCCCTGCTTTGCTTAACAAGCGTGGCCAAAAAGGTCGTAAAACTAAATGCAATACACTTAACAGCCACCTTACTTAGCGACGGAAATTCTGGTGCCAATTCTAGTCATAAGTCAAGGACTACCAGTATGTCCATCAGGGCTTTTATTTAGTGTGTGAAATAAGCTGATAAACATCAAATTAAAAATGGGTCAGACTTAGCTGAGCATTCTAGAGAAAAGGATTCCATCCATTCGTCCGTCCATCCATCTATCGATCAATCACCTAATACAGCCCTATAAGTGTGGCAGCTGGATATCAAAATGCTGTCAGCTGTTTTATCTTCAGTCTTCCTCCTTCCTGCTCACAGAAACCACAGTGGACCATATGCAGTCCTCTCTATGTTGGTTCAGTGCACTCACAAACATAACAGGAACAGAAAGGAGAAATACAAACAGAGGTGGGTTTCAGCAGGTTCTGACCAGTTCTGAAGAACCAGTAGCAGAAATTTTGAGTAGTTCAGAGAACTGGTAAATACCACCTCTGACTGGCCCCACCCCCATCTATTCTCTGCCTCCCGAGTCCCAGCTGATTGGGAGGAAATGGGGATTTTGCAGTAACCTTCCCCTGGAGTGGGGAGGGAATGGAGATTTTACAGTATCCTTCCCCTGCCACACCCACCAAGCCACACCACGTCCACCAAGCCACGCCCACAGAACCAGTAGTAAAAAAATTTGAAACCCACCACTGAATACAAATGTAAAGGCAACACGTGTACAACCTCCCACACTCCCACATATATACCCACACAAGCAACAGGTATGGACACACCATGTTTAAGTATCTGAGGAGAAAGTGTACACACAGAAATATAGACACAAGTTACTTCATTATAGTAAAGAAAATATCCGTGCCTCTTATGAACACTGTGAACAAAAGGATTGGAAAGAATTCAAAAAACCGTGATCTCAATGCTTTCTCTATTTTGTTTTTGAAAAAAAGAGTAGGCGGTGCCATAGGGAAGATGAGGCCATAGAGCCGAGTAGGTGGAGCCATCTGAGAGGAACGGTTTCGGGATTCAAGTGCAGAAATGATATAGCTCTATGATATCATTATTCTTATTCTTATAATTGTTATTAAATTTATTTCCTGCCTATCTTGCCATGGGGCTACTCTAGGCGGCTTACAACAATAAAAAAAAATATGAAGACATCAAAAGGAAGTTTAAACAAAGCGAAAGTAAAATAACAGAACCATAAAATAAAATAGAACAATAAAATAAACAAAGAAAAAGCAAACAAAGAAAATAAATTAGTGTGACTGGTATTAGTAAATATTAGTAAATTAGTAAATAATTAATATTAGTAAAGTGCTATTACTTTATTAGTCTAAGAGAAAATCATGTTTGCTAATCGTGCCATTAGCTAATCATGCCATTCAGAGATCATGTAACATAAAAAAAAAAATCAATTGTGTGCACAAATACAGGATGCAAATAAAAAACTATTTTTATAGAAAATAAAATATATTGTATTTTAACTATAATATAATATATTTTATTTTATTAACTATGTATTTAATAAATGTATTTAATAAATACATAATTATAGCACAATATATGCTTTTCAGCAGTAATTACTATTACAGCGCTATTTAAATTTACATTGCGTTGCAAACACTGTCATTCCCTTCTACTACGTTAAGATATCATTTTTTTCAGAAATGCAAATCAAACACCAGCCCTTCTAGATGTTTCAACATAGAGACTCCTTCCTTCTGTCAACAGAGGTGTGAATTCAGGTGGTGTGTACTAGAAATATTTTTGCTGGAAGTTTTTAATGCTCTAACACAACAAGACAGATAGATCCACGGGAAAGCTTCATTGGTGTAAGATTCATTCATAAAAATAAGTGTGTGGGATTCCACGTTACAAACCAATCCAGGGTCTGTTTATATATAACTGTGAAAGGGAAAACTGAAGAACAAAACTGACAGTTAAAATGATAAGGCTTGGCAACCGTTATTTTCTGTTGCTTTCAAAGTTGTTCTAATCAATGTTACAGAAATGTTCACAGACACTGGTTACAACCAGGAGGAAGAAAATTTAAAAAAAAAACAGATTTAAGCATAGAAATTATTAATTGATTTTATTGGATGTCCAGATTCTAAATTCTCCCAATTAAAATACAGAAAAAGAGGTTAAAATTAAAGATAATTCTTTAGTGTTGTTTTAAAATCCTCCAAGATCATACACACATTGTAAGCTGCTGAACTTGGGTTGGGGGCTTACTTCTGATTAATCCAAAAGAATTTGCTATTAATTTCCATATTTTTATACAATTAAAATTGTGTCATTGTGAGCACGTGACCAGAAAACAGTAAATTGAGAATTGTCTTGACATTTTGAAGCATTGTTCTTGAAGTTTCCACTTTCCCTCTTCTAATATATTTTTAAAGCCTCTGTTAACATTGATTCTTTCACATGAATATTTTATCTGCAATAATAACCCTTTTCTGAGTCTCGCAAAAAAAACCAAAAAACGCCATCCATTATTTTTGAACTTGTGTGACCTATTGAATACCATTTCACATTTCTTTACGTTTGCTTGATAGCCCAAGTTCTTATAACTTTCAGAAACATCTAGAGTCCTCTTCTGCTCACTGAACTTCATATTGTTCCCGTTTAAACTTTGAATAACTTGTCAGATACAGGTGGCGATAATCTGTTACCCTCTATTGTTTCATTTCATCGCAGAAGCTAGAAATGACCCAGATGTTCAAACAAATATACATGCCAAACGTCACAGCTCTTGGGGGGGGGGCGGGGAAAGATCTTATCATATATGCCACAAATATTTAAGCAGTAAGGCAACATAAAAACATTCCTTATTTTCTCAAACTTGCTTTCCACAGCATTGGGCCCCTTCTTTAGAAAAACGCAAACAGAAGACTGCTCGCTGTAGCTTATCGTAATATCTCCATTCATGGGGAAAACCATTTATAACAACTGTTGAAAGTATATGAAATAGCTTTGCATTATTCAATGCATATATAGAGCCGCTTGCATTCGGCTGCTAAAATAAGCCACTGAGTAGAAAGTATGAGTCAATGGCAATTCTGCAAAAATCTTTTTAATTCCCACTAAGTTCTTGAAACAGACTCTTGTCTTGAATATAAGATAGGATAGTCGTCATTATGAGGAAACCCATACAGTCCTTCCTGAGACTTCTTTGATAGGGTGAATTAGAAGAAAAAGTAGAAGTTATAGGTATTGTATACAAAATTATTTTTTTTTTTTAACATCTTCAGGTAGGGCTGAAAAAGATTCTTCTGGAACCATTGGAGAGTTTTGGCTAATCAGTGCTAGCAAAGCTATAGGTCAGTGATGGTGAACCTTTTTTGGTTCACGTGCCAAAAGGGTGTGTGTGTGCGCGCTAGCGCGCACGCACGTGCCCACACCCATTCCCTCCCCCCATGCATGCGCACAACCCCCCGCGCTGCCCCCTGTGCATGCGCACAACCCCCCCACCCACCCCCCGCGAATGCACAAAGGCCTCACTGAAGCCTGGGATGGTGAAAAATGGCCCAACAGGCAAACCAGAAGTTCGGAAAAACGCACTTCCGGTTTGCTCGTTGCACTATTTTTCACACTCTGGGGGTTCAGGAGCTTCCCTGAAGCTTCCGGAGTGCGAAAAACAGCCCAGTGGCAGCTTCCCTGAAGCCTCTGGAGTGCAAAAAACAGCCCAACGGCAAACCGGAAGTGCGTTTTTCCAAACTTCCGGTTTGCCCATTGGGCCATTTTTTGCACTCCGGGGCTTCAGGAAGCTTCCCTGAAGCCTCCAGAGTGCGAAAAACAGCCCAACGGCAAACCGGAAGTACATTTTTCCAAACTTTCGGTTTTCCCGTTGGGCCGTTTTTCGCACTCCGGGGCTTCAGGAAGCTTCCCTGAAGCCTCCGGAGGGCAAAACGGCCTTCCCCAAGGCCAAAAATCAGCTGGCCAGCACGCACATGCGCGCTGGAGCTGACATAGGGCAACGCCTCGCGTGCCCTCTGATATGGCTCCGCGTGCCACCTGTGGCACGTGTGCCATAGGTTCGCCATCACTGCTATAGGTAGACCAAGGCAGAGTCAGTATAAAACATCTTCTGATGTACTTATGGAAACATACAAAGTATATCCCTTTTAGAATTTCTCCAAATCAAAGAAGTATAAATTGTTTCTGGATATGTTATTACCCTTGAAAATTAAAATGGCACTAATTTCAGAAAATTAGAGAAAAACCAATGAGACAATGAATCAGATTATAAGGAACAACCCCCCCCCCCAAATGCCTCCCTCCGTGATTTTAAAGAGGACCCGGAGTGGCCTCTTGCAGTGTCAGATTGCCATTTGTACATGTATACTTACATGCACAATGCATAACAATTGAAAATTATTTTCCCTTTTCATTCAAAATGAATGAATCCTTCACTCAGATCTTCAATTCTGCATGTAGTATATCAGGTACAGTATTTGTATGATGAAGGTTGGCTGAGGCTGAAATTTGAAAAGGACCATAAATGACCCAACTTGGGGTTTGGCTCAGTAAAATACTTTGTGCTCAGTTCTTTTTTCTTTTTTTTTTTCTTTCACCCTGTTCAAGAGTAATTAAAGAATGAATCAACCAAGCCAGGATTGAGATTGTGGTTCCACAGAATCACAGTATTTTCTCGGTGACCACTAAGCTAGTCTTTCTTCCTAATGGCTTCTTAAATTTCACTTTGTTAAAAAAATGTGGTTTATATATGGCTGTAAATAATTCTTTGCTGGAAGGAAAGTGTTATAACACAATCATATACAATATTGTGCCATGTTTCTCCGTTTTATGCATTGATGACACTTTATAGTTAGCAGAGAGAACTAGATAGCTCAAAAGCCGTAGAAAAAAAACACACAATCTGTCCGTGTTTAAGCAACACTATATACTAGCATGTAAGCCCTTCCAAACAGGGATTTATAACACAGATGTTCTGGTAGGCCTTCGAGACTCACAATTCCAAAATTGGATATCGTTTTACTAATGGATTATCCTTATTGTGAACAACAAAAAATGTTGAACGGGGTTAATAAGTAGAGGTGATTGGTTGAGAAGTGGTATTTTCTTGTTATGGAAAACAGTGAATCATTTGCAGACAAATAACCCTTCAGGAATGTCATTTTGCTATTATCAACCATATAAACCACAAGTAATGTGCTCCGAGACTCTCAGCAGATTTAAAAGTCCAGTAACTAACATAATACAGCTCTCCAATGAGACCTTTCCTACCTCAGATTTCACCAGAGTGATTGTTCTTGGACTATCTCTCATGACAAAACGCCACACCATATGAAAAGCATACTTGCTAAATGAAAAGATCCATGGAGATGCAGGAAAATCTTTTATTTAAACCAAGAAAGGGCAATTTATGTGCATCTCTATTTCTGCTCGCATACTGCTGACTTTCAGTTGACATACATGGCTGCCAATAAAGCAGGTTCTAGAGAGGAAGCTTTAATTTACATAATTTACATAATTTAATTTACTTTAATTTACAAAAAACGGGTGAAGCTCCTTCAAAGTACAGGTAGGCCTTGAGTTCCGACCACAATTCAGCTCAAAATTTATGTTGCTAAGTGAAACATTTGTTAAGTGAGTTGGCCCCCGTTTTACTACTTTTCTCGCGGCAATTGTTAAGTGAATTTGTTAAGTTACTAGAGCCGTGGTGGTGCAGTGGTTAGAGTGCAGTATTGCAGGTTAACTCTGCCCACAGCCAGGAGTTTGAAAATACAGTTGCATTTTTTATCACCACTTCAGAAAGAGCCGTGTTAGCACAGTGGTTAAAATGCAGTATTGCAGTTTAATTCAGCTCACTGCCAGGAGTTCTATCCTGACCGGCTCAAGGTTGACTCAGCCTTCCATCCTTCCAAGGTCGGTAAAATGAGGGCCCAGATTGTTAGGGGCAATATGCTGACTCTGTAAACCGTTTAGAGAGGGCTGTAAAGCACTGTGAAGTGGTATATAAGTCTAAGTGCTATTGCTACTAATATGGTTGTTAAGTGAATCTGGCTTCCCCATTGACTTCGCTTGTCAGAAGGTCACAAAAGCTGATCACATGACCCTGAGACACTGCAACCATCATAAATATGAACCAGTTGCCAAAAATCTGAATTTTGATCATGTGACTATGGGGATGCTGCAATGGTCGTAAGTGTGAAAAACAGTCATTAGTCACTTTTTTCGTGCCCTTGTAACTTTGAATGGTCACTAAATGAACTGTTGTAAGTCGAGGACTACCTGTACAATACATATAGAAGAGAATATACTGTATGTAGCTCAGGGCTGAACAATGGAGCCCTTGGTGCTTTCTGAGCTTGGTTCAAGCTCAGAGAGCACCAAGAACTCCACAATAGATATAATACAAAAATAGAATAAAACACTAAGGCCACCCAGATACAATCCAACAGACAAAGCAAAATTAAGTATTTCCTTGGAGATGAGCAGCAGTGACATCAATGATTTATGCTATTGCCATGTCTGAGGCTTATTCATAAGTCACACGAAGCAGAAGTGACTCTTTCCAATAGATTCTTTTGATGTAATATGACTTATTCCATTTAGGATTTCCAACAAAAACACCAACGGTGTTTGAACGGTGACCAGAAGCAAGATAACTGATGATTCACTTCATCCTTCTGAGAACAGGATGGAATCCAAATTTTATTATTACCAAATAGAAGTTGCCAGTGAGCATTCAGAAACAAAATAGCCATTTCAAAAAGGTGTTCCCTAAGGATCTATACTGAAATTGGTAGTATTTTGTTTATTAATGAAATGATGGAGTCAAGCAAGAATGATAAACAAGTCATGCTTGAAAACAATCTAAATTATTCAAGATATTGGACCACGAAATGCCCTGAAAGCAGGTAAAGTGTTAGTCTCACCATAAAAGCTAATGCATTTATTGTAGCATGGATTATAGTTTATGTCATGTATTTGTCATTGATCAAATACAGATTTATACAGAGTACAAAGCAGCCTTCAACAATTAAGGTTATAATTCTCATTATTAATGGCTACCCTGGCTGGTTTAGTTGACTATTTCGTCCTACAAGTCTGAGAGGGCATTTAACTGGATAGCTCTGCCACAGAGTGAAAAAAATTGTTTTCCCAATGAAACTGATTGCCAATATGAAAATAAGTGGATTTTTAGTAGAACCTGCTGCCGTATGTATAGTGATGGCCTCTGGTTTAGATCATTTTAAGTGAGAATTAAATCAAATTTGTGTAAAGCAAGAGATTGAAAAGTGTTAGCTGTGATGCATAAATGCAACTTCCAGCATCAGAAGGATTATCCTTCCTGAATATGTTTTGCTGTCAGAATGAAATGAATTGTAAATTAAAATAGTTGCCCTGATGTATCACCACAGCCAGGGGTGAAATGCTCCCGGTTCGCTCTTACCTGTCGGTTGCCGTAGAGCCGGTCAGCAAGGTAGTGCGAGGCACCACCCACCCGCCCGGATGCCGCCCGGACGCTGCCATTTGGGTTCTTTTACCCTCTGCGCATGCGCAAAGCATTCTGTGCATTCGCAGAGGGTAAAAGAACTCAAATGGCGGCGTCTGGGCAGGTGGGCGGCGCCTTGCGCTACCTTGCCGACCGGCTCTACGATGACCGACAGGTAAGAGCGAACCGGGATCATTTCACCCCTGACCACAGCCCTCTTCAATATTGACTACACTTTGAAACACGGATGTTGCAAATCACAATCTTCTCTCACCTTCTGACAGTCTTTGGTTATCTCTATTAATCTTCTCCAGAAAAAGGGTGTTTAGGTAGAAAGTCCATTGAGGCTGTTCCTGGAGCTTTGGAACCCCTTCATCATCATACAATTTGTGCATGCTGCATCCTTTCTATACTAGAGAGATTGGAAAATGCAGCCACAGACTACCTAATGGAAACAAGTCATATACTGAGAATGTCCACCATAGTGCTCCCTGTCTCTCTGTCTCTCTGTCTGTCTCTGTCTCTGTCTCTGTCTCTGTCTCTGTCTCTGTCTCTGTCTCTGTCTCTGTCTCTGTCTCTGTCTCTGTCTCTCTCTCTCTCTCTCTCTCTCTCTCTCCCAACTCTCTATTCTCTCATTTTCTCATCTTCGCAAGTCTATCAGATTTGTGGTGGTGCAGTGGTTAGAATGCAGTATTGCAGGCAACCTCTGCCCACAGTCTAGAGTTCGATCCTAATGGGGCTCAAGGTTGACTCAGCTTTCTATCCTTCCGAGGTCGGTAAACTGAGGACCCAGATTGTTGCGGGCAATATGCTGACACTGTAAACCACTTAGGGCATGCTGTAAAGCACTGTGGAGAGGTATATAAGTTTAAGTGCTATTGCTATCAGATTCAGTTCATCAAAACTGTTATGCAGCACACACCAAAAATCAAGTCCCAAAGACAATTTATTACATTATATTAAATGTTCAGACTGGTTGTCATCCTCTAAAGACTTACTTACTTGTTCCATGTAGGATCTTTGAACATTCCTACATACAGTAACATTTTCTCTGATGTTTTCAAATTTTACTGCAATGGTCTCCTTTACATCATCTATGGCCTAATGGGGCCTGATGTTTGGTACACACTGTATGTATGTATTTTAAACTTTGGACTATAATT
This sequence comes from Thermophis baileyi, assembly GCA_003457575.1. NCBI lineage: Eukaryota > Metazoa > Chordata > Lepidosauria > Squamata > Dipsadidae > Thermophis > Thermophis baileyi. Next base: position 1,870,742 of record QLTV01003430.1, read on the forward strand.
TGTAAGTGTTATGGAGCACATGTCTAACGTAAACATGCATTTTTATTTGTAACTTTACAAAATAATATTTGCAAGCTGTTTTCTCTATCCTAATGGATCTTTGTACATTATTTAAATGAATAAATGCAGTCCCAAGCAGACTTTCCCTCATAAACATAAAACAAAACAAAGCAAACAAAACTATCCAGTTTCATGAACAGAATTTGGAAAAGTGCAAACGATGAGCGATAACTAAGCTTCCATTCATGTATTGAATGTGAATTGAATCCCTGCATGAAGGAAAAAATGGCTCAGCACCCAAACCACATCCTCCCAGTTAGTAAAGGGCCTTGAGAGGGTCTGCAGCCACCATCTTGGTGGGTTGCCTTACCTGCCTGAAATCTTATTTGTTTTGGATGAGGAATGAGGACTATGGGCTAGTAGCTCCTGGCATTTCAAATGCCTTTGACAGATTTGTAATTGGAAAGGATTCAAACTCATACACTACCCCCCCCCCTCTTCGGCAAAAGCAAATAAAGGGATACTCATATATCCCTCTATAGGAACAGATCTTTAGCTTGATATAACCATCTTCTCCTTCTCCTCTTCCTTCATAAATGCCAGTATAACTTTCCCTAAACCAGGAGCACATGGTGCCTTTTTAACGCAGCGAGGGGAAAGCCTTTGCTATCATCAATTCAATCTTTTCCACGATCAGTAAACATCATCTACCCTGACACACATCACATTCGTCTCATGTTGCAGATTCGCTTCCTGTACGCATATCCGTCTCCAAACCAAACATGCAATTATGGTTGGAGAACTTTAAATATTGTTCCTTTCATCTCCTCACAGGAGCAATGGAGGGAGAGCACTTTGAGTGCGAGCGCTGCCTGTTCCAAGAGACTCTCTTTTATCTCTTCTCGGTGAAGACAAAATAAAGGGGACTTAGAGAAACTCAAGGAAACCATTAGATTCATAAGAGTTAACTTGCTGGATTCAGAGATGCAGTTAAGTAATTTTTCTTAGAAAAGGTTGGGCAAAAATTAGGTTGGGCAACATGCTGTACTGAGACTCAGGATCAGGGAGCTGTGAGGGAGAAAGTTCATTTAAAAAAACATATTGATGTTCACAAGGTGTAAGCTTGCATTGCCACCTCAACTTCATGCAAGACAATGAATATATGGATACCTGCTGATTAAAGATGGAGGGAGAGAGGGAAAGAGAGAGAGAGAGAGAGAGAGAGAGACTTTTTCAGATGTGTGCCCATTTTAACATTTGATCCTTTGATATATTTTTTTAGAGTTTTTTTTTTTAATTTGGTTTGAGCTTTCAGAAAGATGGGAATGTTATTTCCCAAACTGTTTATTTAACTTAAGGTTAATTTAATTTAACTCAGGGGTTCTTTCTTTTTCCAAGCTTATCTTTCAATCCATAGATACTGTTGTTATTGTCTCTTTTACTGACAATTACCATTGTTTTATGTTTGGAACATTTTTGTCTCTCATTGGGTGACAAAGCCAATCAGAATTAGCTACAAACAGTATATAGCGAATCAGAATTGGCTATCTCTCAATGGTGTTGATGGTAGACCGAGCCAATTAAGAGATAGAAACAACATTCTAGAACAATCACATATGTGATTCCACCAACTGATAGTTAGCCCACATGTTTTAAAGGTACATTGATTTGTATTCCATTTTGGAGCAATCCATCAAACATGAGCTAAGCTAAACATTTTTCAGTGCTATAGAAATGTTAACAAGATATACCTCAGTCCAAATTAAACAGGTTCTATTTGGAATAAACTTCTCCCAGATGAGCCCATTTATGTTTGACTGAGATTAAGCAAAAGGTCGTTCATGTCTAGTTTTGGCACAAACGAACTCATTTTCAGTCCAAACGCACTCCAGGCACAACTCTCTTCCTATTATGAATGATGTCACTTGAAACAAAATGAGACCTAGGAGCAACCCAAATTCTTCACACACACACACACACACACACACACACACACACACACA
>QLTV01003430.1:1873689-1890604 GCA_003457575.1 Thermophis baileyi
GAAGGGTGGTAGTTTTGTCGGTGGTGTTGAAAAGTTTTACATCATCTGCGAAGAGGACGCAGTTGCTTTTTATATTATCACAAAGGTCATTTATGTAAAGAATAAAGAGAGTTGGTCCTAAAACGCTTCCTTGCGGAACACCGCTGTTGACAGATACAGGGTTTGATAAAACGCTTCCTATTTTGACCACTTGTTGCCTGTTTGATAGGAACACAGTTATCCATTTGTGCAGGGGTCCAGAAATGCCGTAAGATTTTACTTTCAGAAGTAGTTTGTCATGTACCACTGAGTCAAAGGCTTTGCAGAAGTCTATGTAAATTGCGTCTATTGCTTTGCCCTGGTCGAGTTGTGTAGTCCATATGTTTTTACAGTGTAGGAGTTGCAGATTGCAGGATAAACTTTTCCTGAAACCAAATTGTTTGTGAGAGAGTAGGTTGTTTGTCTCTAAGTGGAGGGTAAGTGGAGGGTAATATTGTGACCAACCAGGTTTGATTCAACTCCAATTGTCAGCAGCATTACTAGCTGTTAGGTACAGTCCTATTGTAGTAGAGGATTATATCTAGGCTAGATTTCTTCTCCCTGTGAGGTTAATTTTATAGGGCAAACAAAGCTTTTTATATTAACATGCCTACAATACTATCTATTATCATGAGATTCGCCTTAGAGTAATTGACTATGATACCTAAGGATGCAGAGACAATGTTCTTTGCCTACTTCTTCCTTCAAGTCCATTCACTTGACCTCCATATATTTTTCTAGAATTCAATCCTCATTCAGTTTGTATTAGAATGAAGATTAACAAACTTCTTTCATACAGGTCATTCAGTATAGGTGGTACTAAACATCTATCTATCTATCTGTCTGTCTGTCTGTCTGTCTGTCTATCTATCTATCTATCTATCTATCTATCTATCTATCTATCTATCTATCTATCTATCTATCTATCTATCTATCTATCTATCTATCTGTCAATTTATATATCTCCCTTCTGTCTGTCTTTCTTGTACAGCTCAAGGCAACATACATAATGCTCTTGCCTCCTATCATTCAGATTTGTAGCATCAGTTGCATAACAAAGGTACACGAAAATTCACTTCTCAATCCAACACACCTCTAATGCCACCACAAGCATGTTTATACCTTTATCCAAACGTACATTGAACAACCAAAGGTATGAGATACATTCTTTCCTTACTTCCTGCCCAGCATTGAATCATTCACTAAGCATTTTATTAATTCTCATGCAAGCTTTAGTTCCCTCATACTTAATTGTGTGCAGCAACCAGCTTTCAATACCATGTTCATGCTAAATGTGGTAATTCAGCACTATTCACTTTATCATATGCTTTCTCCAAGTCAAGCGAGTAAACTTTCTTTCCCATATTCGTACATTTTTCAAGAGCAAAGTTCCACACAGCCCTTAACTGTTATAAAGTCACAGCGACTTTCCCAAATTTTGCTCAGTGTTACCTCTTGTGGCCTTTCAGTCAGAAATTTGCCAAATCCTTTTCCAGGTATATTTAACAATAACAAATTAATCCCCCTACAGATTTTGCATTTACTCTTGTCACTTTATCCTTTGTAGAGAAGAACAAAAATGGCATTTTATTCTAACAATCAGGTACAGATCAGGGGTGGGTTCTAACTTACCTCGCTGCCGGTTTGCTTCCTCCCGCACCACGTGGCCGTGCCTCATGGGTGCATGCGCAGTACCAAAAAATCCAAAAAAATAATTAAAAAAGCCAAAAACAAGATGGCAACGCATGTGCAGTGCCGGAAACTCGGCTTCTGCGCATGCGCAGAAGAAAAAATACCTGGAAATCCCCCCCCAAAAAAAACAAAATTCCCTCCCCCAAAAAAATTCCCCAAAAATAAAAGCCGAAAACAAGATGGTGACGCATGTGCAGTGCTGGAAACTCAGCTTCTGCGCATGCGCAGAAGAAAAAAAAACTGGGAAAAAATTCCCCCCCCCAAAAAAAATGTTAAAAAAAAGAATATGGCGGCGCCCATGGACCAGCACCGACAGAACCGGTTCTGTGATGTCACCGTGACATCACCAGCAGGTCGCTACTGGTTCGGGCAAACCGGTGCGAACTGGGAGGAACCCACCTCTGGTACAGATGCAGCATTCAAGTTGAGGAACCACTTTAAAACAAAACTATATTCCTATTAAATTGTACCAACTACACCAGAAGACTTTCAACAATCCTCACAATATTCATAACTTCCCTTTCTTCCATTTTTCATTGGACATTAATTTTATATCAACCATTCCAACTCCACTCTTTGATGTATCACTATCGTTCTCACACAACTTTGTTTCAGCTTTCCCACACTTCAGTTTTACTCCAAATCATTTCATCTTTTTTTTAATTTTTGTTCCATTGAAGCTGCCAGAGGTGCCTTTAAGTCTCTCTATCACTTTCCAAATTTAATTAATTAATTTTTTAAATCCTTCATTATGGCTCTTAAATCACTTTTTTTTTTAATCCATCATTATGGCTCTCATTTTCTCTGCTTCCTTTGATTTTAACTCTCCCTGCTCTCTTTGGCTACATAATTACAATGTCTCATCCTCATTTTTTGCAATACTCTTTCACTTATATGCATTTGTTTTCCTGCCACGGTCTTTCTCTCTCTCCATAATTCTATCAAATGTCCTTTTCATAGTTCCCATAATTCCACAAACTTCTATGACACTCTGAATGACAACAGGATAAAAAATATATTTTTCATTTGATTATTTTGTATGAGGAAATGGCATTTACCTGCAGGTATATATTATACTGTTCATTCTTCCCATTACTGATTCATCAAAGTGAGAGAAAAGAAAAACATATAGACTCATCATTATTCTTTGTTACAAGCATCAAATCTGTCATTAGTCATTCAGGGCATTTTTGAAAAAAGAAATGTTAATCACAGATGAGGCACCCAAGATTCAATTACTCATTCTGAGTTATTATTTCAGAGCTCAGATGCATGAATTAGCTGAAAGCCACTGTCTTATGATGCACATTTGAGAGTATAAAAGATTTTATCTATACCAAGATCACATTTTTTTAAAAAAAGTTATAATAAAAAGCATCTTGTCCACTTTGCTCATTTTAACCCGCATAAAAACTCTTTCATAATTGAGTTACCGTAACATTTCTCTGCCTTATACTTTAGAAACACTGTATTTACTACTTTCTTAAAATCATTTGCAGGTGACACTTCCACAACCCAAAAGATTCTGGTTTAAAGTTTATTGAGGGTTGTCCAGCCCATGGTAAGAATATTCCATATAGAAAGAATGGGAAAATTGCTAAGATAATGATGCTGTTCAGTTCTGTTTGGATAGAGAGGTCAGTTTGTTAGACATTAAAGTGCTTCTTTTGTTTTTGTTTTATTTATTTTTTTGTTTTTGTCTCTGTGTGTGGATATCCACACCAGCGGTGGGTTGCTCCCGTTTCGGCCCGTTTTGGCGAACTGGTAGTGGCGGCGGCAGGAGGCTCTGTCCACTCGCTTGGGACGCTTCTGCGCATGCGCAGAAGCATCACGCGCACGCGAACCGGTAGCGACGGGTTTTAGAACCCACTACTGATCCACACATACAGGACATAGATAGAAAGAAATGACATGACATGACATCGCAAAGCCATTACCTTATTTCAGATTCCACAGGTATGTGGTTCAACTTTCTTCCTCATTCCTGGTCTCTTTCCCTACATTAAAAAAAAAGCTTTTATTCTTCAAAAACATATAAAAATCTTAAGCTTTTTCTATTGGTAAGGAAGAAAACAGAGACATATGATAGCTCAGTCAATTGTGGCAACATGGTTCTGATCTTATAGATCTTTCCAGCAGTTTTTACATCTTTCTGGACAGTTTCTTTATTTTTTTAAAAATCTGTTTATTATGTATCACAATGATATCCTACCGCAATCATATAGATACACTCTCTGCAGCTGTCATAATAGATACAAGCAGACATTTAAGCATTCACTTTAAACAATTGTGTTGACCTAATAAATCCTTTTTATTTTGGGGCTGAATCTAAATTCCTTCAAATTCTGTATAATAATTATTCTATAATAGTTATTAAGTTTGTTGAGAACTGCTGCAACTAGCTTTTCATAATACAGGTAGTCCTCAACGTATGACCACAATTGAGCCCAAAATTTCTCTTGCTAAGCAAAGCATTTGTTGAGTTTTGCCCAGGGGTGACATTCAAATTTTCCCCCTACCGGTTCTGTGGGCGTGGCTTGGTAGGCGTGACTTGATGGGGGGGTCATGTGACTGAGTGGGCGTGGCCAACTTGACATCACTCATGGCAAGGTGGGGCGGCACCACCCCACCAAGCCACGCCCACAGAACCGACAGAAAAGTTTGTCCAAGTCTTCTAGCATTCAACCTGGCTGCTTCTCGCCTCCTTCTCATGTTTGCTCTGTGTGTATTAGCCCGAGAAGGAGGAGAGAAGGAGTGAGTGGGAGAGGCGGAGCGGGGCCAGTCAGTGGTGCGATTTACTGGTTCTCCAAACTGTGCATAATCGCCGCCACCGGTTCTATAGAACCTGTCTGAACCTGTCTGAACCTGCTGAATTTCACCCCTGGTTTTGCCCCATTTTACAACTTTTCTTGCCATGGTGGTTAAATGAATCACTGCAGTTGTTAAGTTACACAGTTGTAACACAGTTGTTAAATGAATCCGGTTTCTCCATTGACTTTGCTGCTTGTCAGAAGGTTGCAAAAGGTGATCACATGATCCCTGGACATTACAACCGTCATAAATATGAGTCAGTTCCCAACTGTCTGAATTTTGATCATGTGAACATGGGGATGCTGCAATGGTCAGAATTGTGGAAAATGGTCATAAGTGACTTTTTCAGTGCCATTGTAACCTTGAATGGTCATTAAATAAACTGTTTTAAATCGAGAACTACCTGTACTATAAAGAAGGCAAAACAACAGGGCTGGGTTTTTATGCTACAGTATATAATACACTAACTAGCTTGTATGTATGGTGTAGGGTGCTAGCATCTCTACTGCTCTGTTTGTTGCTCTACAACATGCAAGTTGTTTGATTGGCTTCCCAAGATGATTACAATGAAGCAAATTAGATCAGACATATCATGAATTCAGGATGTGTGTGGGGGGGGGGGGAAATCCCTGATTTTCTCTGTTGCTCAATAGCGTTGCTTACTTCCAGTATGAGGTTAAAACAGCTATACAGTTGGAGCTCTAATTGGCATAAAACCATTAAGGAAAGAATTTAATTGCTGCTCCAACTGCATCCTTTAACCAATTCACAGCATGAAGGAGAGGGAATCATGGCCAGATGCTACTGGATAATTAACTTCCCCCCCCCTTCCATTTAGTCATGTCCAATTTTCAGAGGCTGCCTGGGCAAGTCACTTAAGTTTTATTGGCAAGCTTTTTCAGAAGCTTGCCATTGCCTCCATCCTAGGGCTGAGAGAGAGCGACTGGCCCAAGCTTAGCCAGCTGGCTTTCATACCTAAGGTGGGACTAGAACTCACAGTCCCCCGGTTTCTAGTAAGATGCCTTAACCACTACACCAAACTGGCTCTCAGGCAACCTTTTATAGCTACAGAAAAGCTTGTTCTTGCTTTTAAAAATAGTTTAGCTTTTCTACATTTGAACAACAGTTCTTTTTGTTTTTATAACCCCATCACTGGAATGTGGAACAGGACCCATTCTGTACAAGCAATAATTTGTAAACAGTTCATCAATCATCACTATTTTTAACCCCTATTCCATAATTACCTTCAGAACTTTTCACACACACATATACAAAAACAGGAAAAAAAATACAGGGGTTTTAATTCTAGCAAAGTGAAGGGCTAAAAAAATAATAATAATCCTATGCAATATATTTTTCTAACATGATAGCTAGATAATAACGTGCATATGGAATTTTTAACATATAATTAAAGGATAGGTTAAAATAAGCCTATTGATAGAATGTTGTCATCACAAAAGGCAAGGTAAGAAGATTAAAATAGGTACATGGCAGAGTTACATATCAGGTGAATCAGACTGTGCCTCTTAACGTTCTAGTAAAGGATGTATTTAGGGATAGAATCAAGATCATGTGAAATTCTAGTACTGTTTTACAAAGCCTTAGTAAGACCACACCTGGAATACTGCATCCAGTTTGGGTCACCACACCAAAATGTTTCCAAAACCTTTTTTTGGAAAAAGTGCAGAGAAGAGTAAAAAATATGATTAGGAGCCTGGAGACTAAAACATATGATGAACGGTTTTAGGAATTGGATATGGCTAGTCTAGTGAAAAGAAGAACCAGGGGAGACATGATAGTAGTGTTCCAATATCTAAGGGCTGCCACAAAGAAGAAGGGGGTCAACCTATTTTCCAAAGCACCCAAAGGCAGGACAAGAAATAATGGATGGAAACCAATCAAAGAGAGATCCAACCTAGAAATAAGGAGAAATTTCCTAACAGTGAGAACAATCAACCACTGGAACGGCTTGCCTTCAGAAGTTGTGGTTGCTCCATCACTGGAAGCTTTTAAGAAGAGACTGGACAGCCAACTGTCTGAAAAATGGTATAGAGTCTCCGTTTGAGCAGGGGGTTGGACTAGAAGACCTTCAAGGTCCCTTCCAGTCTGATATTTTATTCTGTTATTCGAAAGACAATATATCAATGGTACCTGAAAATCAGTGTCATGCCTTTACATTTTGGTTCTTAATGAAATGGGGTCCAGTTCGTTCTTTGTTCTATTGGGGGGGGGAGAGATTTTCAGCAATTTTACATTGTGAGAAAGTAGAACATTTGGATGATAATATCATAAAAATGCTACCTAGAAATGAGTGAACAAAAGATGGCCCTGGATGGAACCCACAGCCAGTGCAGAAGCTGCCCAATTCAACTGCTTCCATATTTATAACACCCTGGATTCTTTAACTATTTGGACAAATTAAACTTGGACTAAATTATTTTTTTTCCTGTTGAAAATTCATCTGCCCTCCTGGATAATGGAATTATATGCAACCATTGCTGTGATTTTATCATATACTATCATATGGGGGGCGGGAGAAATAAATTTGGCTTGCTTTTTTCAAGAAAAACATACATAAAGCACATTTGGAGGGACAATCTGGAAGGAAGGAAAGTGTGAAAGGGTCCAGTTTCTGGCCAGGCTGAGGATTGATGCTTATTTAATCAACCATATAAAGACAATCCTTATGTTTCTGAGTAAAAAGCTTTGTTTGGGCTTATTCCTGCTGCTGCCTGACATCCTTTAATCTGATGCTACTCAGAAAAAGAGATATAAAGATTTTTCTCCCCCTTCGAATCAGGGTGATTTAAAAATGAGAGCAGCAGGGGGAGGAAAGGAGGGGAGGTTAAGTCCCAAATATCTCGTTTGGGTAGTAGAAGGTCAATCTTATCCCTCACCTTCCCAAAGGGAAAAGAAAAAGCAAATGTTCCTTACAGAATCCTGTTTCATTTTACTTCGATGCCTTTAATTCCTTTTCTTATCTTTCTGTAATTCTATGAATCCAGTGAGTTTGAGAATAGATATCTTGGAATGCATTTGTACTGGATGCCACAGGATATTCTTCTTCACTCCAAGGAACAATCCCTCCCAACTGTAACTATGTGTTATTTTATTTGGCACTTGGTTTTACCCACATAAACCAATCCACAGCAGAGTTTTAACTTGTATATGATACTGCTCAGAAGGAAGACGATAAAATCTCCACTGTGAAAGTCTTTGCCAGATAGAAGATAAATAGATTGATAGATGATAGATAGATATGCAGCCTTTTGTTACTGCCAAGCACCTTTTTATCAGCATTTTAAAATTTGAGTTGTAATTGAAGATTATAATGGGTGGAGAGGGGAGGGGAAGGGAAAGGGAAGGGAAGAAATTTGGTTTGGAAGATACAGGGGGAAAAGATTGGGGCCTACATGTTTGATAATATTTCTTAGCATATATTTTAGCCATAACATATACATGGATGCTAGCCTTTACGGTTATTCATATGGGAACAGAATGTAAACAGAAAGGGATAGGGCAGGATAGGGCAAGACAGGTCAAGATGGGATGAGAACAGAAGGGAACAGAGAAATTGCATTAGCTGATTTTGTAACTCACTTTTGCCCCCTGAAAAATCACTGGTGATGTACCCAAAGATTCAGTTGTTTGTTCTCTGTGGTTGTTCAGACATTCTTGTCGTCTTCTCTTAGTGAGGTAGCGGTTTGCCACCAAGGATGTTTCCAACTACAGAAGTCTTCCTGTAGTGTATTTGAGAATGAAGTTGAGATACACATGTGCTTTGGAAGGTCTTTTCATTTCCCCAATGAAAGGAGGACTAGACATCAGATGTGAAACCAAAAATGCAAATGGACAGAGATGCATATGAAAGTTAATCTTAACTAATTAATCCATGCTTGCTTCACGTTCCTCTCCTTCCCAATACTCTAAATATTAACAAAACTCTGTTTTTCCCCCTAAAATCTATTAGACATTTTGCCCAAGACAGTGTCTAAATAAACTCTTCCATCTATTGGCTAGGAGTTCAGCAGTTGCAGTCTTACCACTTCAGAGTATTTATTATTAAATTTGTATGCTGCACATTTCATTGTCGAGCAACCCTGGGTAGTTTACAAAATCATAAAACAGAAATGTGAAAACAATTAGAATGTGAAAACATTGAACACTAAAAGTTAACAAGGAACTAGATAAGGAGGAATCAATACACAAACAGGGTGGAGGTGGGATTGTCTTCTTAGTCTACTAACAATTAAACATTCAGTTCAGTTTGATAGCAAATCTAATAACTAGTTTTTGTGTTGGAATGCCTTAGAGTCAAGGTTGACAACTGCCTTGAGAAGACCTTGGAGTTTTCTTATCAAGATTTTCAGAAGTGGTTTGCCCTTGCCTGCTTTCTAGGGCTGAAAGAGAGCGACTGATCCATGAAAGACCAGATTAGAACTCACACTGTTCCCTTTTTGAACCTGGTGATTTAGCTACTACACTAATCTGGTTCTCAACAGTAACTGTACATTCTGAAAAATAGAAGTATTATAGAAATAGATTATCAGAATGATCTGCCTACCTATGTGCAATTGAATGCCTTTTGAAGGTTAATGTTATAGGCCTAATGCAAGGATTTTCCAATGTCTTACTTTTAATGTAAGCAATTGCGAGTAGAAGTGGGACTGATGGTTATTGTGGGTGCATGTATTCTACAACCTTCATAATACTAATTTCATAAACCAAATTCATCCTGGTTGATTTGAGTGAAAGAAAAATGTGTTGGAATGGCATCTTAAAGATCTCTTGTATTTTATATAATTTTAGCCTTAATTATGTGTAGCGCATTGTTTCTCAACTTTTGCAACTTTAAGGTGTGTGGGCTTTAACTCCCTAGCATGCCACCTGGGGAATTCTGAGAGTTGAAGTCCGCATGTCTTAAGGTTGCTAAGGTTGAGAAACAGTGATGTAATCTGATGATCTTCATGGGTGATCTAACTTTCAGGAGGAAAGTGAGATGGCTTTTTCTCAATCATTCCTACTTTTAAAAAGTTTGTCATGCTTTCCATAGTTGGTGTTATATTACAAGCTCCTGTTCAGAACATTCTTATTTTTGACATCTTCTTCCATCTTCTTATTTTCATAATGCAAATATCGGCATCTTTGAGGCCCAATAGGTTAACTGCCATCCAACAAGAAAGAGCCTGGAGACATTCCCTTATGGAGGGTGAAGGTTCATTCTCCGAGCTTGTGGGCTAGTTTCTGAACATTTCGTTACCAGGCTACCTCCTCAGTGGAGTTTAGGGGATGTCAGTGTTCTTCTGTTTATAAGGGCTTCAGGTGTGGGTGTGTCAAGTGAGGGTCAGGTGTGAGTCATCAGTGAGAGTCGTCTTGTGGGTCCTGTGATAGGGAGATTACATCAGGTCAGGGTCATTGGGAGGTGAACTGCTGGTGGGGGGGAAGTTGCGTGGTTTGGTGGAGGGTCGGTGCTCTGTCTGGTTGGCTGTGCAGTTGATTTGGATTCTGAGGGGTTCGTAGGCTGGTTGTAAGTCAATGTGTCTGTTGATGGAATTGCTTCTGGTGTGCCAGGCTTCAATGAACTCATGAGGTGGCGGATGATAGCGTAGCCAATGATTTTTGTGTTCCCTTATTTTACTTGAAGGTGTGTTTTCAAATAAACAGAAAAGACCAGGCCGCAGGAATGATATCCACTCAACTCAACTCAACCGTACTAGATTCTTTTGAACAGTTTTATTTTGTACTGTCGATTGATATAAGGTTTATGATTCATGCTCCAAGCCTAGAATATACAGTGATAATTCCAAACAAGCAGATGTTTTTGGCCAGAAAATGACTAAACTGAGAAATTATGTCAAGAGGACTGGATACTGTCAAAAAAGAACAGCTCCAATTAAAATGTATTTACAAATTAGCAGATTTAGCCAAATATGTCTCCTGCATATGGAGGCAGCATTTCGCATCTTGCTTGAGCATAATTTAAAGTATTAGAAAACTACATCCAATATGTTCTTCGACTTGAAAAGGAACTCATTTTAAAAATAAACTATAGCATTGCACAAAACCTGGGGTAACTGTATATATAAGAGCATAAACAGCCAGGTTCTTCTGCTTATTGTTCTTTGGATTGTATTTACGACTTCATCGTCTTTTTTTTTTTTAACATTCATAGCATTCACTTCTATCCCTTAACATGTCACTATCATTCCAATCTATATATCTAAAATCCTTCCTCCAGGATTTCTTCTTTTCCGTTTGAAGCCAAATCATTTCATCTCTGTTATTTTTAATTCCATTCACTCTTCTGGAGGCTCCTTTGCTTAGCCCACTTCATCTCATTCCAAGACAATGTTTTATTTCCATCAAAATTTGCCTGCATTTTCTCTCCCCCTTTTAATCTTAACCAGTCCTTGCTCTCTTCACCTACATTGTTTGCAACTATTCTGCATCTTCTACCTGTTGTATGTCTTTCTGTTCCCATTTTTGCAGCAAAACTTCTCTTATATCCATTTTTTTTCTCATTCAGAACCTCTTCCACCTCATCATTCTACCAAGCATCCTTTTTCATACATCCCATTAGTATAATTACACACACTTTTACACATTCTCTAACATAATTCTTTTCATTGTTCCAAGCTGTTGCCTTATCATATTTCCCTACAACCTTGTTCAGTTCATTTGGTTGAGAGATAAATCTTTTCTTTCTTTCTTTCTTTCTTTCTTTCTTTCTTTCTTTCTTTCTTTTTTTCTTTCTTTTTTTCTTTCTTTTTTCTTTTTTTCTTTCTTTCTTTCTTTCTTTCTTTCTTTCTTCCTTCCCTTCCTTCCCTTTCTTTCTTTCTTTCTTTCTTTCTTTCTTTCTTTCTTTCTTTCTTTCTTTCTTTCTTTCTTTCTTTCTTTCTTTCTTTCTTTCTGACTCATACATTCTCTTCCTATTGCCATTCTATTTTTGCTTACTACTTTCACTTCTCCCTTTTTCTCCCATATCCATTTTCCCACGATCCATACTAGCAGAAAATCTTCCATCCTAGATTCTGAATGGATCATTGTTCTTGTTATCATTCACTAATTTTTCAATCTCTCCTAAAGCCAAAGAACAATGAAATTAATCATTGCTTTACTGTATGTGTATATATGAATAGACTTGAGCTTAAACTATGCTTTCAAAACATGCCAATCTTTTTCTAAGCAGATATTTTCCACAGAGTCATCATTCTCATTCATTTCCGCATCTTCAGATGGTCCAATTACTTCTCTGGAACACAACATGGGCTTTTACTTTCTTACGCACCCACCACAATGTACCGGATAACAATTCATTCATACACACACACACACACACACACACACACACACACACACACACACACACCAGATAACAATGTGTGTGTGTGTGTGTATTTTATATATATATATATAAATTTCATAGTTAACCTTACATGTTCACTTCCTCACCTATAGTCAATCAAATGCATTCCACAAGATTTTTATTCTGTTTTATTTTAATATATCTGTTCCTAACTATTTTTAGATCCTATTATATTGTTTTTCTAATATATACATAGATAGAGAAATATATAATGGTTATGGGATATTTTATTGTAACTGGTCTTAGGGCGGTAATAAATTGATTGATACTCCACAAGATTAAACTACCTTCATTCAGATTTATTATACCTCTCCACTTTCTGTTAGTCTAACAGACACAACGTATATATAATCCTTGACTCATGACCATAATTGAGCCCAAAAGTGAGACACTTGTTAAATGTGTTTTGCCCCATTTTATGATCTTTCTTGTCATAGTTGTTAAGTCAATCACTGCAGTTGTTAAGTTAGTAACATGACTTCCCCATTGACTTTGCTTGTCAGAAGGTCACAAAAGGTGACCCCAGGACACTGCAACCATCAGAAATATGAGTCAGTTGCCAAGCAGCTGAATTTTGATCATGTGACCCTGGAGATGCTGCAATGGCTGTAAGTGTCAAAAATGGTCATAAGTCACTTTTTTCAGTGACATTGTAATTTTGAACAGTCACTAAATGAACTTTTGTAAATCGAAGTCTACCAGTTCATCAACACTTGTAAGACCATATGCTTTCCCATCCTTGCCATAGAAAGTATATGGCCAGGTTAAAAAAAAAAAATTAAATAATAATTTTAAAAAAAATTCAGAGGTGTATAATCATACTTGAAATTTAAAGGTCTAATTTATTCTTCTGGTCATTATCCAATTCAGGGTATATAATAGCAATAGCAATAGCAATAGCAGTTAGACTTATATACCGCTTCATAGTGCTTTACAGCCCTCTCTAAGCGGTTTACAGAGTTAGCATATTGCCCCCAACAATCTGGGTCCTCATTTTACCCACCTCAGAAGGATGGAAGGCTGAGTCAACCTTGAGCCGGTGAGATTTGAACCGCTGAACTGCAGCTAGCAGTCAGCTGAAGTAGCCTGCAGTGCTGCACTCTAACCACTGCGCCACCTCGGCTCTTAAAAGGAAATAGTCATAAAACAAGCAATATTTCTTATTCCTAAACAGTTTCACAAAGCATTAAATATACTCCTGCACATGCTTTTTTATAATACAGGCATTGCCATGAATTGTGGAGCAGATCAATTAAAAAAAAATCAACAAGTGAGTGCATTCCGGTTTATAGTTAGACATGGTATGAATAAGTTTATATAAAATTCAGCCCAAGTCAACTTACACTATCCCTTTGAACACTTATGAGGAATGGGGGAAGTGGCTCAGGAAGAGAGAGAAGTAGAAACCATCTAGATCAGGGGTCTCCAACCTTGGCAACTTTAAGACTTGTGGACTTCAACTCCCAGAATTCCTCAGCCAGCTTTGCTGGCTGAGGAATTCTGGGAGTTGAAGTCCACAAGTCTTAAAGTTGCCAAGGTTGGAGACCCCTGATCTAGAGTACATAAAGATGATTGGGAAAGTACAGGAAGACAAGGCTCAATAACTAACCTAAAATCATCTACAGGGATCCAGGAACAATAGCCGCCTTCCAAGTAGAATTTATTTAAAACATTTCTTGCGTCATGTGCATTTTTATCTCTATAAGATTCATAATTAAATTATCTATTATATAAATGTAATTGCAGATTGGAGTTGAAATCTGCCTGATCTTACTACAAAATGAAAGATAGTTTGGTCTAGTGGTTCAGGCACCAGGCTAGAAACCACGAGACTGTGAGTTCTAGTCCCACCTTAGTTATGAAAGCCAACTGGATGATAGTGAGCCAGCCACTCTCTCAGCCCAACCCACTTCACTGGGTTGTTGTTATAGAGAAAATAGGAAGAGGAAGGAACATTTAGGCTGTTGGTTTGAGCTCCGAGCTTGACAATTTGGTTGCAAACGTTTCGTCACCATTCGAGGAGACATCGTCAGTGCGTTTTGAATTGTGCTTGTCTGTTAGGAATGTTCAACACCTTGAGTTATTTACAAAAATAATAAAAGTGGCATAAAAATATTTAAAATTAATAAATATTAATTTTAAAGCATGCTGGAGAGAGCGAGAGAGAGAGCAACCCTGCTGTGTGGCTCACAAATTAAATGTAGCTCAGATGCTATGTTCACAGCCTCTAAATTCATCACTTTATTCCAGGTTGCAATCTTTGACTTCAAAAACACACGTGCAATTTTGTGTGTAGTATGAATCTATTGAGAGTACTTTATCACACATTCTTGATGCAAATTATTGGTTCAGGGAATTCAGTAAAGAGCAGGACCCTTTTCAGCATTTTTATGTTCCTTATTCCACATCATCAAAATATTTTTTTTTAAAAAAGTATAGGTCATTTATGGGTCACTGCAACAAGAGGAGAATTCTGCAGTTATGCTGAATATTTGTCCTGAGATCATTATTATAGTAAACAGAGTGTAAAAACTTGAGCTGCCAAAGGGCCTCATTCCTTTCCTACTCAACAGACAATTAATTCTTGCTGGTTAATGTGATTTGTCTCTCAAAGCCATTTCTCTGGAAATCTGTTTGCATTTGTTTTATTTTTTTAACACATTTGTAGTTATTGACAAAGGGGTCGGTGGGCAAAAGCAGTTGGTCTTTACAATAACCAAACTGAATATGTTCTTTGAAATCTGGCTTCTAATATTTATCACTCAAAGCTTGGCTCTACTGTACAAACATGAGATTGTGTAGTAGAATGGTTCCCGCTAGGTCAGAATGCTGGAGGAACTGGGTGTTTGAATGACTATATCACCTTCCTCCATCCGTCTCAGCCAAAACAAAACAATAAAATCAATAAAAAGTGCAGTGAACTTCTCAAATATTTTAAGTTTCTGTGTCAAGTAATGACTTTTATGCAGAAGTAAATTGATTCATGCCATCCCCTCCCGGAAGGTGAAATTGCACACTGCAGTGGAATCTAATATTTGAGGGGTGCTTGGTGCTCTCTGAGCTTGGTTGTTTTTTGCAGACATTCCATTGCCCAAACTAAGTAACATCATCAGTGCTAGTAAAGAGTGGGGTTTGCTCTCCATACTAGCACTGATGATTTATAGGTATATTCACTTCTTTTTCTACACCAGTGACACAATGCGTAAAATACATTACCATATTTTGCCCATCTTTTCCAGCTCTAGCCCAAAACACAGGAATAGTTGGCAACACAATTTCCTATAGCTTTCAAAATATATGCATCTTAAACATAAAAATCCTGAGATAGAAAAAAGACTTATAAAAAAAGAGAATATGAAACAACAGGGACAGTACAAAATTTCAGAAGGACTTTGCATTGATGAAGTTCAAAATGTTCAAAATATTCAAAACATTTTTTCTGCATATAGAGCTGCTGATGCTCTACCCCACGGGTGTCAAACTCGCAACATCACATTGTCGTCATGTGATGTATCGCAACTTTTTTCTCCTTCACTAAACTGGAGGTGGGCCAGCGGTGGGTTGCTCCCTGTTTGGCCCAGTTCTTAGAACCGGTAGTGGCGGCGGCGGGAGGCTCTGACCACTCACCCAGGACGCAACAGGTTTTAGAACCCACTACTGGGGTGGGCGTGGCCAGCGCATGACACATCCGGCCCATGGGCCGCAAGTTTGACACCCCTGCGAGTCTATCTCTTCTATGCAGCAATGTATCTGCACAGTTTCACTTCACCTGAGCCAAAGAGAGTCTCTGTCTGCACTGAAATCACTTTTAGAGAAATAAGATGGACCATATTTCCTCTGTAACATGAAGTGCATCCTATAAAAAAGAAGGAGCATATATTGTTCCCAGGAAATCAGAGAAGTCTTCCTCATTTATGAAATCTGGGAAATCTCCATGATGTTTTCCAGATATGTTGGAGTCCAACTTCTTCAACAGCTATACTTTTATGCACTTTTGTACAGATTTTAGGGCTGACTGATGTTAGGAAAAATTTATGGGTTTCTTTTTGTAAGGATTTAGTCAAGAGCAGAACAGAAACTGGAGATCTGGCTTTTAGAAGTCATTTTCAATCAATTTGAAGATGACCCCCTTGCAAGTTCTAAAGTTTGTCAGAACTGAAGTTTTATGTCTTGAAGTTCTCAATGTAATATTTGAATAAAAGAAGGTTAATAATTTTATTTCAATCCATGGCTCCTAAAAGTTATTAGAGGTCGTTTTAAGTTACCTCCAATAATTAAAGAAATTTCCTTTCAGAATAACAGAATAACAGAGTTGGAAGGGACCATGGAGATCTTCTAGTCCAGGGGTGTCAAATTGGCGGCCGGCGGGCCAGATGCATCACACACAGGTGACGCCCACCCCAACTCCCTGAAGGGGAAAAACGTCACGATACATCATGTGACAGCAACGCGACGCCGTGAGTTTGACACCCGTGTTCTAGTCCAACCCCCTGCTCAGGCATGAAAACCTAAACATGGTTGTCCAGTCTCTTCTTAAAAACTTCCAGTGTTGGAGCATCCATAACTTCTGAAGGCAAGTTGTTCCATCTAGTCCAGTAGTAGTAACATTCAGAGAAACTGAAGAAGTATAAGCAGAAAGGGAAAGTTGGAATAGCTCATTGCTGCAGGTGAAATTTTGACCTTTGCAGATACCTGGACTTAAAGATAAATGTGAATTTGGTGCTTCCTGTACACACAGAGGCCACAGCTAAGCTAGTCTTGATTTTTGACACCAATCCTAACAGAAGACAATACTAATAATCAAATCTCCTTTGTGGCCTCCATTAAAATCATTTAGTCCTAAAATCATATATTCAGGAAACCAATATTTGATTATTATTTGATCTATAGGTGCTCCATCTGCAATTTGTTGTTTAAAAATGACAGCAAATTTACATATGCAGCTTTCCCTTCATATTCTACTAAGGAAATTTCTGAGAATATTCCTTATTTATTTATTTATTTATTTATTTATTTATTTATTTATTT
>QLTV01003430.1:1913356-1973258 GCA_003457575.1 Thermophis baileyi
TTGTTCAAGTACGAATCTTGTTTCCTGCATTCCTAGCTCTGGGAGTATTGCCAGATACAGTAAGACCTGCTCATTATTTCTTGGACTCCGGCCAGCTGTTAAGACTGAATATTAACAGCGGGGGTTTGAAAAAGACTCTTTTGCCTTGATTTTGTTTTCAACGACTCCTAAGAAGTTATTAGAAGACCTTTATTATTAGTAAACGAACAGTGTTTTGCAGTTTGTGTGTGCGTATTATTGGTGGCTTGTCGCTGGGGCAGAACACCCTATACCTGTGTGCTCATAGCTGGTTATCTCTCTTGCCTTGGCTATTTGCACAGTGCTGGGCTGCTTTGCTCGCCTCCCTTTATCCTTGCTACCTCCACTAAAAAAAAACAGAGGTAAAGGATATTTCAAAAATGTATGGTGGTAATATCCTTCGTGTGGTATTGAAAAGAAGCATTGGAGTAACTTCTTCGAACTATCAGCTTTTAGTCTACAATGCCAAATTTCCAAAACAATGGCAGTAAAAGAAAACAGAATGTAGCTGTGCAAGACTTGAGTTGGATTCAGTTCAGTCTTTGAATCCAATCCACTTTCTGAATTGGATTAAAATTATGGAACGAACCAGATGGCCCCCAAATTGATTCCATGATTGCAAGGGCTTTTTTACATGGAATTGCCACCCCACTGCACTGATTTTCTTAGACTGCATTGAAAAATGAATTCCAATTATCAAACTGAATTGACTTGATTTCCTAAATACAATCAGATCCTCAAAGCAGACTGAATTGACATTCCAGAGCAGCAGAACCTGAAAGCACTAAACAACAGAAATTTCAATGTGTTTTTAGATGTTGGCTGGAAATCAGAAAGAAAGAAGAATCCATCCCACTACAGCTGTCATCTTACTATTATGTTAGTCCATCGATCATTTTAAGTATATATCAATTAATCTCCATGTTTATCAACAGCACAGTATTGATTTTTGTCCCCAAAATCTTTTGCTGCATTAGATGTAAAATTGGATTTTGCTCCACCGATGCCACATTAAAAACAACAACCAATAAAATATTATTTTAATACTCACTATGGGAACTATCTTCTAACTTGCCTACAATAGCAATAGCGATATCACTTAGACTTATATACCACTTCAGAGAGGGTTTACAGCCCTCTCTAAATGGTCTACACAGTCAGCATATTGCCTCCCAAATTCTGGGTCCTCATTTTACCGACCTCAGAAGGATGGAAGTTTGAGTCAACCTTGAGCTTGTAAGAAGTGAACTGCTGGCAGTTGGCAGAATTAGCCTGCATTCTAACCACTGCACCACCATGGCACATTTAGCATAGCTTGAAAGATTGCAGCACAAGCCATGTGGAACATCATAGGTCTGCCTTCTCATGCTCCTGCATTGCTTTTTTTCCTTCCATCATGTTATGCTTGAGACGCTTGCTTTCTTTTGAATAATAAGCCTTATAGATGCTTGGGGAGAAACCGAGAAGGATGCTTTCATTATATACATTCCAGATCTAAATTATTATGATCTATGGAACCCCCAACTATAAACTGAGACATAACAAGGCTGCACTCAAATGCCATTGTTCTCCTCCTTAAGATACAAGAGGCACTATTAAACTGAGATGCTAGAGGCATCTGGAGGCAAGTCGTCCAGAGGTGGTATTCACTTACTTTCCCTACCGGTTCGCCAATGTCGCACTTCGGTCACGTGCGCGCCTTCCGTGCATGCGTGTGGCCTTCCACGCATGTGCTTTGCTCACGTGCATGGCTTGCACGCATGCACGCGGCTTCAAAACGTGCCTAAATAGGACGGCATAGCGCCGGGGCGGGTGGCCAGGCGCACCCGCAGGTCGCTACTACCGGTTCGCCCGAACTGGTCCGAACCAGCTGAATACCACCTCTGAAGTCATCCCACTGATTAATTGATCTAACTGTCAGGAAATTTCTCCTTAGTTCTAGGTTGGGTCTCTCCTTGATTAGTTTCCATCCATTACTTCTTGTTCTTCTTTCGGGTGCTTTGGAGAATAGGTTGACCCCCTCTTCTTTATGGCAGTCCCTCAAATATTGGAACACTGCTATCATATCTCCCATGATCCTTCTTTTCATTAAACTATACATACCCAATTCCTGCAACTGTGTTTTATCCTCCAATCCCCCAATTGTCTTTGTTGCTCTTCTCTGCACTCTTTCTAGAGATGAAGCAGCTGAGAGTCCAGCTGCTCTGTGCTCAAGTTTCCTTCCCAGGTTTAGTGAAGAAGTGAATTTCAACTGGCAATAGAAATACTTTCATTCATTCAACCTTTCTTTTTTAACCTAGCTCATGAATACTGTAGATTAGACTATGTGAGTTAAAGGAGGTATCCAGTGTTAAAGATTTCCCAGAACAGTTTGTCTCTGATTAAAATTCTCCAATGAGGTTATTTGTAAATGAAAGGAAATACTCAGAACAAAACCCTACCACATCAAGAATGGCCATCTGGCAACATGCAGATATAGACCTGGCAAAGAAACAAACATATAGCCAAAGGGGCTGAAATAAACATTCTACTTGCATTGGGTAGAGGATTCTCCTGCCTTTTTTTGCAACTGGCTCAATTTGATAAGAATTTCCTTTAGAAATTCTTGCAACTGAAAGGAGAATTGCAGAGAAACTCCTAGAAACTTCTCAAGAATGTGGCATTCTTACATTTATTTGGTTACCAAGATATGTGTCAGAATATCCTATCTGCCATTGATGTTTCCAGTGACCTGCACCTCTTTGACTTCCAAATTCCATTAAATCCCAAGGAAGAACTTTCTGAGGAAACTTTTCCTATTGACCAGTCATTGTAAGTGGGAGCACCAACCTTAAAATGTCATTGTTATTTTCCTCAGAGATATCCCAGAAATAAAGCAGATTTCTGCAGAAGTGAATTTCTGCACTTGGCAGACAGTTGGACAAGTTGATCTCCACATTCTGTTCCAAACCCTTAGATTCAGTTTTGAGGAAGGGTCTAGTCCAGTGGTTCCCAAACTTTTTCAGTCCACCGCCCCCTTGGTGCTACAAACTCATCCTCAGTGCCCCCCACCCCCACCCCCTTCAGGTGGGTGTGGCCAACTTGTAAAATGTGGTGAAACTCACTTAACAATGCTCTTGCTTAGCAACCAAAATTTTGGGCTCAATTGTGGTCATAAGTCTTTCTTTCTTTCTTTCTTTCTTTCTTTCTTTCTTTCTTCCCTCCCTTCCCCTCTTCTTTCTTTCTTTCTTTCTTTCTTTCTGTCTTCCTTCCTTCCTTCCTTCCTTCCTTCCTTCCTTCCTTCCTTCCTTCCTTCCTTCCTTCCTTCCTTCCTTCCTTCCTTCCTTCCTTCTGTCTTTCTGTCTTCCTTCCTAACATCTTTCTTTCTTTCTTTCTTGGAGAAGGAAGAAAGTGCTCTGGCCGGCGCTCGGCTTACCTTCCTGGTGAGGCTCGGCGACCGCCTGGCACGCCCATCCGCTGGCTCTCCAGGCAGCGCCACTGTCTCCCTGCCCTGCCAAGGCCCCCGCCAGCCCCGGAGTCCTTCCTTTTCTTCCTTCCTTCTTCCTTCCTTCCTTTCTTTCTTTCTTTCCTTCCTTCCCTCCTTCCTTCTTTCTTTCTTTCTTTCTTTCTTTCTTTCTTTCTTTCTTTCTTTCTTTCTTTCTTTCTTTCTTTCTTTCTTTCTTTCTTTCTTTCTTTCTTTCTTTCACGGCGGGAGAAGGAAGAAAGTGCTCTGGCTGGCGCTCGGCTTACATTCCTGGCGAGGCTTGGAGACCACCCGGCACACCAATCCGCCGGCTCTCCACTTTCTGCCTGCCCCGCCAAGGCCCCCGCCAGCCCGGAGCCCAGTGGACCCTGAGGCTGGCGGAGCTCCATAGGTGTGCGCCCCGACGTGCACCAAAGGTCCCGGGGCCGAAGCCGGGAAGGCGAGAGGGGCGACGGCGGCGGCAACCGCGCTCTGGCCCGGCAGCGGCATGTCTCCTGTCATGTGCTGTCCCGGAGCGCGGTCTCTGGGCTGGCGGGGGCCTTGGCGAGGCAGGGAGAAAGTGGCACTGCCTGGAGAGCCGGCGGATGGCCGTGCCGGGCGGTCTCCGAGCCTCGCCAGGAAGGTAAGCCCTTACATTCCTGGCGAGGCTTGGAGACCACCCGGCACACCAATCCGCCGGCTCTCCACTTTCTGCCTGCCCCGCCAAGGCCCCCGCCAGCCCGGAGCCCAGTGGACCCTGAGGCTGGCGGAGCTCCATAGGTGTGCGCCCCGACGTGCACCAAAGGTCCCGGGGCCGAAGCCGGGAAGGCGAGAGGGGCGACGGCGGCGGCAACCGCGCTCCGGCAGCGTCACGTCCCATGTCATGTGCCGTCCGGGAGCGCGGTCTCCTGGCTGGCGGGGGCCTTCCTTGCTGGGCGCTGCTGCACCGGCGGCTCCACCCTGCCCAGCTCCGCCCACCGCCACTTCCCGCGAACTTCCCAGGAGACGGCCGGAGCGAGGAGCGGGCGAAGGCACGTGGGCCCGGCCGTCACTCGGCTTACCTTCCTGGCTTGGCTTGGAAACCGCCCGGCACGCCCATCCGCCGGCTCTCCACTTTCTGCCTGCTCCAAGGCCCCCGCCAGCCCAGAGACCGCGCTCCTGGATGGCACATGACAGGGGACGCGACGCTGCCAGAGCGCGGTTGCCGCCGCCATCGCCTCTCTCACCTTCCCGGCTTTGGCTGCGGGACCTTTCCAGGCTGGGAAGCGTCAGGGCGCACACCTATGGAGCTCCGCCGGCCTCAGGCTGTCGCTACCGGTATGGCGAACCACCTGCCGCCCCCCTTGGCCCTCTTAGCGCCCCCCTGCCACCACCCTTGCCTCTTACTGCCCCCCTAAGTCATCCCACCGTCCCCCAGGGGGCAGTACCGCCCACTTTGGGAACCACTGGTCTAGTCAGTTTCTCCATCAGCAAATCTGGTGAAGAACTTAAAAAGGTTGTTAGTGCCTGTCTGTGCTTTTTCCACAGAATAGTAGCATAAAAGAGTAGTCAACCTTCAGAATTTTGCCATTATCATCCTCTGGTCCTGCCTGACACACAGACATTTGATAACTGAACTTTTCCTGTTAGAATCTCTCTATCTCTTATGGACATTCTGTATATTGGTTTTTTCCCCCAAGTGTAAAAGGAATGTTTTACATTCTTCTTACAGAGAAGCATTTCCTACAATACTCTTACCCAAATTTCTGCCTTCCAGACAGGGCATCCATGAGTACATGTGTGTGTGTTTGTGTGTCTGTGTGCGTATGTCTTTATCTGTCTATGCCTGTGTGGGGAAAAAATCCAGATAGTAGTTACAACCAGGCAATCAAGGCCACACTGCTTTTTAAAGTATGTCATATGGATTGGATGCTTGTAAAAATAGGGGTGGCATTTCAAATGTGCTTTAACTATATTATAAAAAAATTATCTATCTTTCCCCCCCTTTCTATGGAAACCCCTTCCTTCAAATATGTTGGATTTCATTTTGCATAATTCCCAGGCATCAATTCTGCCATGTGTGAATTCTGAAAGTTGTAACCTAAACTGCTCCTGTCAAAGAGACTAGACTGGGGATGGCTACTTTCAGGCAAACCAGATTCATGAGCAACTCAATCCAAGTATCAGAAAAGAAAGAGAGGAGATTAAGAAGAAACCGCTCCAAAAAAAGAACTCAGGCATTTCAGCCTTGATTTACAGTAATTGGAAATGTGACTGAAGTAATGAAAGAGTCACATTAAAGTGTTGTTACGGACACAAAGAGCATCATTAACATTTTTAAAATGCCACAGATCAAAGCAATGATGGCAGGTGATTTATTAGGTGGCAATGTTATTTTAATCATCTTACTCCACCTGAAAGCTAGTGAAACTACAATCCTGTCAAGGGAGGAGAAGGGACTATCTTCTACAGATTAGCTGAGGTTCCATATTTCTTGTTTCAAACAGTCTCAAACTTGTTTGCGGGGCTAGCTTTTTGAGGCAGGTTACAAAGTACCAAAAAAAAAATGCTGGGAACCAACAAGAAGACCACCTTGGTTTATTTTTTATTTTATTTTATTTTTTATTTTTTATTTTATTTATTTTATTTTATTTTATTTATTATTTTATTTTATTTTTTTATTTTTTTATTTTATTTTGTTTTGTTTTGTTTTGTTTTATTATTTTATTTATTTATTTAATTTATTGGCCACCTATCTTATCATAGGGTAACTGTAGGCGGCTTACAGCTACATCCAAGTTAAAACCTAAAAAGTTAAAATCAAACATTAAAACCAAAGATACATGGGGAGGGTGGAGGGACTGGGGGAGGAGGTGGGATCTGTTATTACTCAATCAACCACCTTCATTGTGCTGCTCCCCCACTGGGGCCCCAAGGCGACAGGCAAAGCCATGTCTTTAGGCCCTTGCTTGGGGGTGAAATCTGAGAAGTAGCTGTATTAGGAAGGAGAACTTCAAAACTGAGCTCTCAAAGCCAAATAACAGATATTGTAGGTGCAGACATTGGGCTGATCCTCACCTCAAGAGAAGAGCTTTCTTCTCATCCTTGAAACAGGATGCCAGCCTTGTGAGGTAGACCAGCAGGAAGCAAGCCCAGATGAGCTAATTCTACTTTATTGCAAGATTACATTAATAGAATTTTTCATTGCGCTGTCATGTCTACAGCCCAAGACACCAGGAAGGGTCTTCTGAGATGTTTGCCATACTCACATTCCTTCTGCAGGCTAAGCTGCTTCTTATCCAATCATTCCCATGGCTTTGGTTCATCCTTCTGTCTCCCAAGGTCATTCCCACATACCATTACTCAGGGGGGGGGGGAATAAGAAAAAGATGCCCTGGTAGTGGTCTTTTGGTGGTACCTTGAACATAAGGCCAGCACGGTTGTCGCTTTCCACAAAGGCAGGGGCAATGTTTCTGTTGCTGCTGTCAGATGAACAAGAAACAAGAAATTCCAGCTAGTCATCTAGGAACCCAAACGTCTTCCTTCTGTTTCCTTTTTTCCCCTTCTTTTTGAATACTTCCCAGGCTCTGTTACAGAAGAGTTCTTACTTAATGAGGGCCTTATGCTTTTACTTATGTGAAGTCCTGGCAATCTACTGGAATAGAGAATGGGGAGAGCATTCCATAGCATGAAAAGACAATGAGTAAGTCTCTTGAAGGATTGAAATCTCCTGATCTTTGTGATTCTAAGAGTAGACTTGATTCTCGGGATGTTTTAAATCCTTTGAATGGATGTTGACTGGAATAATACCATTTGTGTCACACTTCACATTCTCTCCTTTTTACTGCTAATGTTTCAGATTGGAAAGAGACTTATAAATTGCCAAGGCCCCCACATATATTTTGGGGCTTTGGCCTTACAAATAAACAGAACTGTAGCAATAAAATCTTTGCCACCGCAAAGGATATTCCAACACAACAACCATATCTGCCTATCTTACACTATTCTGTGCTTTTAAAGTGCCAAAGGCTTGGTAGACATCTCTATGCCTAAACAAGACTCAGCCTTGGTATTAAATCTCGTTACCCAAACATTGGAGCATGCAACCTCAGAAATATAAGTAACACTGAGGAGGAGAGGAGTTCATAGCACACAGTACAAGTTGCCAAAATCCCTAGCATGCATTAAACGGGTGGTCCTAAGAGCAAACTGATTTAACTGGAAGCTGAAACACATGGAACTTTGAGAACCTCAGAACCACTGCTTCCCTCCCCCCCCCTGGCATCAATGAATCGAATTGTAATGTTCCAGAATGGTACAACAAAAAATTCTAGCGAAGACTCCTTTACTATTCCTTTGCAGTTCAAATGGCTTTGAAAACACAGTTGCATTTTTTATCACCACTTCAGAAAGAGCACGGTGGTTAAAATGCAGTATTGTAGTTTAATTCAGCTCACTGCCAGGAGTTCAATCCTGACCGGCTCAAGGTTGACTCAGAGCCTTCCATCCTTTTGAGGTCGGTAAAATGAGGACCCAGATTGTTTGGGGCAATATGCTGACTCTGTAAACCACTTAGAGAGGGCTGTGAAGCACTATGAAGCAGTACATAAGTCTAAGTGCTATTACTATCACAATAATTAAACAAAGCAAGCCATTGCATTTTGCTGTTCAAGGAATCATGCCTAAAATTACTGTAATACTTGAGAAGAAATATTATAATTGGTTTATAATTGTACACATGCTGGATTTATTTCAGATTTAATCCATGGTTTACCTATATTTTTTACCTGTTTCTAAGGTTTAAGAAAAGGCAAAGCAGAGTAAAAAGCTCACAGTTGGTCAGCCTGGGTTACGTCAGAAGTAGAATATCTAGTCAAGTAACAAAAAGACCTAAGCCTGGCTGTAACACTGAGTTAGATCTATATAGCTCCTTCTCCCTGGTTAGAGGAAAACCACATCAACCACACAAGAATGCATTTCTTAATTTGAACTGCATATGCGACTGACCAAATATTGTGCACATTTGGCAAACTAGCACTTCATGAAGACTACTGTCAAATTCATGTTGTACCAAAGTCTGTTTTCCAACTTTCCAAAGAGTTCTCTTTCCCTGGAAAAAGATGCATTTGGTGTTCTACTTCATTCCCAGAATGCTTTAGAATTTATTTTGATAGATGCTAATTTCCCCTTCCCATCATTGCGTATCTTTCCACCTTGATTATTGTGCAATTTGCTAAACAGTCCTTTGTGATATAAAGTGTGTGTGGGGGGGGGGGAATTCATGCAGAAGCTGGAGAGTTAACTTGGAATTAAGTGAATCAGAGAAGCCTGGGAGGCTACAGACCCGAGAGAAACACTGTACAACAAAAGGCAGAACTACAATACAACCAGCCCTCATAACATACAACCACCACATAACTAGGATTAGGGCAAGAACCCCATCCCTAACTACGAGGATTACCGAGACATCCCATCCCTTGTGAAGAAAATAATAAAACAATTTATTTTTCTCCTCTGGTATAAAACTAACACAGAAGGGAATTTTAGCAAAGCACAAGCTAAAATCCTTGATCCTAAAATCTAGTTTTCAAATTACAGTCATATGGCTGAACGTTTTCATAGGCATCCCGAAGAAATAACACAGTTTTCTTCGAGCCATACTTGGAAGCGGAACAGTTTAAAACCAGGATAATCATATCCAGGATCAACAAAACAGAAGGACTTGTGTTTGTACGTCTGTACGCCCTAGATAGATAGATATGGATAGACGTGTGTATGAAACTATCACTGCTTAACCAATAAAATATGCTTTACAAAACACTCAGTTGCAATCTAGTACCAATGGGACTGTAAATGCTTAGCCTTGAAGTGAAGCACTCTGGCATGAAATGAAATTGCTATTATGGAAGAGTTATTTCATTGCATGACAACTGAAACGCATGTTGTGGAAGTATTTATATATGTTCTTTTGGATGCTACAATTCATTTCACTTTGATAGAACACAGATAACATTTTTTTTTATAATCTTAACAATTGCCTTTCACTTATTTTTAATACTCCCCTTGCAAATTGAAAGTACAGTCTCCACCCTAGAATATTTTCCTATCGATGCACTCCCCCATCAACAGAATGTTGCTGTTTCAAGCCCACCGATCATCCTTAGTTACCCAAACACAAGATGAAATGGAGAATCTGTTCCTGGAGAGCAACCCAGCTTCACATATACATTTTTTACCATTGAATAGCCCTCCATAAACCTACAAGCTATTTTAATGATTGCTGGCTTTGCTGGGTTTAAAGGTGTAGAAGACAACAGGTGCTGCCCATGACCACTGGTGAAATGTCATATTCTGACACTACATTTCTGTTGCTAAGCAAGACAGTTGTTAAGTGAGTTTTGCCCCATTCTTGCCACAGGTATTAAGTGAATCGCTGCCATTGTTAAGTTAGTAAAACAGTTGTTCAATGAATCTGGCTTCCTCGTTGACTTTGCTTGTCAGAAGGTCGCAAAGGTGATCACATGACACTGGGACACTGCCGCCATCATAAATATGAGTCAATGGGGATGTAAGTGTGAAAAAAGGTTATAAGTCACTTTTTCCAGTGCCATTGTAACTTTGAATTGTTACTAAACAAACTATTGTAAGTCAAGGACTACCTGTACTTAGTTATTGGCCTAATCCAGTCATTTCCCCCCTCTTTTTATACATTCTACAGCAGTGTTTCTTCACCTTGGCCACTTTATGATATGTGGACTTCAATTCCCAGAGTGCTTTCCTTATTCTTCCTATTCTTATTTATTCCTCCTGTACCACGTTTTAGTTCCTAAAACTTGAGATGCTAATGGAAATAAGCCACAAAAGATCCAGCCTAGGACTCGATCATGCAAGATAACTCCCAAAGATCTGAATCTGTATTGATGTGAGTCCAGATATTGAATGTGCATTGATATGAGTCCCGGTACTTCCACGCAAGGCTGCTACAAAGCCTTGATGCTATCATTCAAGCCTGCCTCTGACTAGCCTCCAATTATGATACTGTAATATTAAGCTGTGATGGCACAGTGGTTAGAATGCAGTATTGCAGGCTAACTCTGCCACACAGCCTGGAGTTCGATCCTGACAGGCTCAAGGTTGACTCAGTCTTCCACCCTTCTGAGGTCAGTAAAATGAAGACCCAGATCATTTGGGGGTGATATGTTGGCATTGTAAACCTCCCAGAGAGTGCTGTAAATTATTCAGAATGCTTGCAGAAAAACATAAAAGTTTATATTCTCTTAAACATCAAATTCTTCTCCTTGAACTACTGTGATGGTGTTATTTTGCTAGGTAGTTATACTGTTTGTTTTATCCCTAATCTGGGTGCAAACATTATGTCTTTCAAATGCACAGGTCAGTTTAAGTCAATGGGGAAGAGACCTCCACTGACTTCGCTTGAATGTCAGAATGTAAGGCATCTGGATGGGGAATTTCTTCTTGTCAGTTCTGACAAAACCAATTTGAGTAAAGCACTTGTCATCCAAATGGATAGCACATATCTAATGAAGGAGAAGGAGAAGTCCGCGTGTTTCCATTTACACTGCATTGCTCCGATTGCCTCTCTTGATTTACGTTGCAGAATGCTATGCCAAATTGGCATTCTCCTGAACTGGAATAGAGAAAGCATCCCATTGCAAGTTCCAAAATAATTAGAAACAGACTACACTTGGAGAAAAAAAAGGGGGGGATTTGAAAAAACCCAAAAACGTCACTGACCAAATATTTTATTCCTTTTCTTGCTTATTTAATGATGGTCATTGTAGCATATTGTTGATGCCAATAACCCTGGAATTTTGTCTTGCTTGAACATGAGACTGGCTCACAAGAAGAAACAGACAGACTATCAAACTTATGTTTCATGCAATTAAATGTCATTTGCCTCCTGCTCTTGGCTGGTGAACATAACAATATTTTCTGCCTGCTTAATTTAAGCAATCAGCTTCAGGGATTCTAAGTTTACCCCACATAGCTTTCATAATTAGATCTGAGTGTGCCCACCCACTACTCTATGGGTTGATTTCTTGTAACAGAATGGATAAATTTTGTAAAAATAATATTTTACCCCCCAAAATTGAAAAGTTCTTACTGCTATTCCCCCCCCACCCTCAAAAAGACGACATTCAGGGAATATGGAGCTTTCCTCCAAAACACTTCTTTGCCAATCCAACCTATCCTTTCCTTCTTAGATTTCAAAAGTTAAATTGGAAAGAACAAACATGGAATAACTTCCTCTCTTGAGAATACAAATTCTTCCTGCTTTAACTTCAGCCAAAGATAGTTTGAGGACAGAGTTGCTCACAGTATTTTTTTTTTTTTTTTTTTGCCTCTGGGAACCAAAATATTTAATAGTCTTTGAAAATATTTGGTTCAGATTTTGGATAATGGGATGTTGCAGAACCCAGAGATGGAAGAACAGAAGAGAAAGAACTGGAAAAAATCATAACATACGAAGACTTGCAAATAGAAGTAGAACAACAATGGAGAAAGAAAGCAAGGTAGTAATATGTACCTTGGGTGCAATCCCAAAACATCTAAAGCACTCAAATGCCAATGTTTAATGATTAGTTATCATAGGATCATATGTTCTCCATCGGCATTGACAAAATCGCCATCAATCAATTGCAAAAGGCAGCTTTACTTGGAACACCATATATCCTGCGACAATTCCTTTAACTCTCTCAGAACTAGTCTAAATATATGGCTGACTATGGGACCAACCCTAATAATTGAAACTTGTATGCCACCTGACTTTCAACAACTCTGTCTGACCCACAATAATCAAACAAAGAAATTACAATAAAATCAATAAAAGATAAAAAGGGGTAAGTGCAATGAAGTGATTGGTCTTACTCTCCCTCACCAAAAACCTGGGTGAAGAAGCAGGTCTTCACAGCTTTTCAGACAACACAACAGTGAGGGCAAATCAGGATCACGGGTTATTACACATTGTTTAGGACAATCAAGACTGGTTGGCAGCTTGGCCACATAGAATAATTAAAAAAAAGTAAGAAACACCATACTAAACCCTATCTAATTTAGCATACTGTATCCTTCATACAATGGACAACCAGCTGCATACATGGAGCATAGCAGCATCAGAATACTAGCACCATTGCTAATCATAGCTATATTTAATGCCTTTGAACAAAAAGTCTATGAATAGGCAAATTTTAATCACCAAAATTGAGAGGCGCAATTTCACATTCTGGCTTCAAAGTGCATACACTATGCAGCGTGTAAATATTTCTTCTTTTCCTTTGCACCAGCATTCAGGTATCCATCATGGACTCTTTGCTAATTCTTTTCCTAAACCGAGCTACATCTGTTCCCTAGTTCTGGAAACTTTTGCAGTTCTCTCCTAAAAATATCCAAAATCTTTAGATATCCAAGCGTTGATGCTTTATATCAATTTTGGCTGGCAATTTCCACAGATGAGGAATTGGTGCAGCATTGTTTCAGAGGCTCCCTGCCAAGTGAAGTTAAATTGTACATTACATGTATATTACACTAGAATCCATAACTAATCATTAAACATTGGCATTTGAGTGACAACCAAGCTGCTACAAGCATTCATCATGAAAATAGTTTTAACCATAAACATACATATGCTTCACTTCCAGAAGAAACAAAGAGCAAGCAGAGTCTATCACAGATGCTAAATCTGGCCTACTTTCCTACCACAGAGTAGAGTTCATAATTTCATTATTAGAACTCTGTACAGAATAGCGAAATGACTAGTTTCATGAGGCTGGTTGGTAGCTTCTCCCCACTTCAAAACTCCTCTAGAAAAGAGTTTGTTTGAAGTCTATTTAGAAAACACTATGAGTCTAATTAGTATGTAACCATTAGCCATTGTGAGCAAGGTAAAACAGTGTGCTGCCACAATGCTTTCAAGCTAATGAGCTGCATGCAAATATGCAACTGATATACTTCTTGTTACCCTCAATTTCTGCAACTATTTAGGCTATTTGCATCAAATCAATCGACAAAATTATTACATGTTGGACTATTCATGGAAACAACAACTGTTTTAATGCTACAAACCAGGATACGCTGGAGAATGCATGTCATACCAGTAATACAGCAACTCTGCCAGTTAGATTAAGATCAAACAGTGTTAACTCATTTTCCAGAATGGAATTTCTTGGCCACTGCAACTTATGCTTCTCTTCACTGGATGCTAAAACTTGTTTCTGTGAAATATTGACAATTCACAATATTCTGTGAAAGGGGGGGGGGCACCAAGCTTAATCCATTTGAGTTTTTATAAAATTAGAAAGAACTAAATATCGTATTGCTATTATTATCACCATGTGGTTTATCCAACAAGTAAACTTAGGCTCTGTCATAGAAGACGGAATAACTGAAGGTGTTTGGGGTCCCCAACTCTGTAAATCATTAGTTTTGGATGAAGTAGCACTTCCCCATTTGGGACTGGTGTGGAGACCAATGATTTTCTTCTTCTCAAAAGAGTGGCTTTGTTACAAAATCCATCCAAGCAAGCAAGTAAGACTGAAGTTATGGAGCACAAGCTGTTCTCCATTGTGAAAGCCCAAGAGAGAGAAAGAGACAGACTTAACCACCAGACATTGGTCATTTCTCTACTAATGACTTAAAATGCCTTCTGGAGTCATCCAATCATTATGCTATAATAACAGTAATGACGACAAGCAATAGCTGAGTAACGCTATGAAGAAGCTATAAGTCACTAGTAAGGAAGTAAACCAAGACAAATATCAAAATATGAAATGCAGCTTTTTGACTGCTGTTTCCAAGCACCTACACGGAATTTATTAGCCAATGCCTGAATCTAGGGAAGTAAAGAAAACATCAGACAGTCTGCAGCTGCTCCATCTAAGCTGAATATTTGTTATTCATTTTTAAAATATTACGTTTTTCAGTATATCCATCACATTTTTATAGATATTACAATCTACTCTACAGCTGAAAAGTACATAATAAGTTTATTAAATAAAAAGCAAAAATGGAGATTGCTGATAACGATCAAAGAATCAAATTTACAATTTGATTTGTAAAAATTTAAACCACAATTGTAAGAATCCACACCTAGAGTCTTCTTAGGAATTGCATATAGAAAGTGTAATTACTACGAGGTTGGTTAATAAGCAGGCTGAACTCTTATTTAGGAGAAAAAAAAGTTGAACTGATAAATGCCAGTTTGGGGCCATTCCAGGTTCACAAGCATTTAACCACAATCCATCTGTATTTTACTAGTCAAAAGAAATTAATTAAGATGTTCTTAAATCCTTCCCTTTGCTTTCAAAAATACTATGCAGTCTGCTATGTACTATGCATAATACTCCAATATGAGTAGATCATTTCAATAGATATGCAGTATATGTATTTCACATGAGTTGGTAAATGGAGAGGAGAGAAGAGGAGAGGAAAAGGGAGGAGAGGACAGGAAGGGATTGGATGGGAGAGAAGAGAAGGGAAGAGAAGAGAAGAGAAGAGAAGAGAAGAGAAGAGAAGAGAAGAGAAGAGAAGAGAAGAGAAGAGAAGAGAAGAGAAGAGAAGAGAAGAGAAGAGAAGAGAAGAGTCTTGAACATGCAGCTGAATAACATCTGGGCATATCTGTGACTGTTTGTATAAACAGGGAAAAATAGTGTGTGTCAGAAAATGTGCTACTGTTTTTGTACCAAATATACAAATTACATTCCAAGGTGTGTTGCCTTAATTTGTTCCCTTTAGAGGGGTTGTTTACTTTTAGTTGTTTATTTTTACAGTAAAACACAAAATATTTTATAGGGCTTTATTCATACACCAAGTATTATTTACAGGGCAGCATTCACTCTTAATGTATTGTCTTAGTTGACGTTCCACTCTTAAATGAATGGAGTCACATGATATCTACTGTGTGTATTATCATTTTGAAGGTATCTGATTTTCAGAGTCCTTCATTGAACTAGACCGAGAGGGACCCCATGGTAGCATTTAAGGGAAAATGCATAGCTGGCTACAAAACCAGAGAGATGACCAGCTTCAAAATTTTAATTTGACTGATTTTACTTGCATTGATTTTACAGTTATGTTATATGATTATCTGAATTTTTTTAAATTTTCCTAAGATGCCTTGAGCACTTATATACAACAGAAAGGCAGGGTATATAGAGTGAGTGAGTGAGTGAGTGAGTGAGTGAGTGAGTGAGTGAGTGAGTGAG
Organism: Thermophis baileyi; assembly: GCA_003457575.1. Taxonomy (NCBI): domain Eukaryota; kingdom Metazoa; phylum Chordata; class Lepidosauria; order Squamata; family Dipsadidae; genus Thermophis; species Thermophis baileyi. Next base: position 1,929,017 of record QLTV01003430.1, read on the forward strand.
TGAGTGAGTGAGTGAGGGAACAAACAAACAAACAGATAACCAGCCTTCAAATACAACCCTGAATCATTGATATGGATGAGACTGAAACCAGTGTTTGGCAGTCAAAGATGATTATTACCAAAACATACAAGAACTTCTAATTCCAGGGCCAAACACTGTACTTTATCAAGAATCAGTTCTTCTAGAGGTGAGGAGGAAGATGTCTTGAGTTTAAAATCCTGAAAGTACAAATGTATTTTACATCTTTACTCTAGCAGTGAATAATCAGCTGTTAGGTAAGGTTACATTTCTGAGCTGAGCTGAGCCCCAGCTGAGAATTTTCAGCCAAGTGAAGCCAAGTAGTTATCATAAGCCACAGGAGTCAAACTTGTGGTGTCACATTGCCGTCTCATGACGTTTAGCAACGTTTTTCCCTTTGCGGAGCTGGGGTAGGCGTGGCCTGCATGTGATGCATCTGGCCTGTGGGCCGCCAGTTTGACACCCCTGTCATAAGCCATGAAATATCAGAAGGCCTTTGATAAGTTGCTTAGCATGGATCAGCAATTGAGCCCTGGTGGTGCAGTAATTAGAATCCAGTATTACAGGCTAACTCTTGCCACAGTCAGGAGTTCGATCCTGACCAGCTCAAGGTTGACTCAGCCTTCCATCCTTCCAAGGTTGGTAAAATGAGGACCCAGATTATTGGGGACAATATGCTGACTCTGTAAACCGCTTAGAGAGGGCTGTAAAGCACCACGAAGCCATCTAAGTGCTATTGGGATCAGGAAGACAGTCAAATGAAATCCTTTCTCACATCTCTCATGTAATATTAAGTATCCCTTGCAGTATCATTATGATATAATTATAGAACAAACCATCTCATCAAAACCAAAAGGTGAAACTGGCTGGTGCTCTTCTGCATCAAAAACCTCAAAAGAAGATCTTCAGTTTTGCAAATATTGTAACCACCTTTTTTCACAGCCAGCATCAAAAATCAGAAGAAGCAATCAAGACAGTGGGCAAATTTAGATTGGGAAACATCCAAAATACCATGAAGAATTTCCTGTTCTGGATGATGCACTTCCAGAAATGTACAAACTACACCCAAAATGTTTAGATCAGCCTGTTCCAGGAGAGGGGGGGGGAGAGAAGGAATATTCTCAGGGGGGACGACGACTAGTGATTCAGAGCCAAATCACTCTATTTTGGCCATCTCTAAATGATACTATTATGCAGATCATCGCAATTTGATTTCAAATAGACACTTTTTCATACCTGGCCAAGAATAAATCAGTCCCTAGCAAGTAAGAACAAACATGCTTTAAAAATGAACATGTGTGCCAAGGTCCACAATTCAGTGGCTAATTAAAATAAAACAAAACAAAAGAACCCATCACCTAACATTTAAATTCATATTGTTGAGTGTTTTATGGCAAAACCTTAAATCCTAGGCTTTAACCATCATCATAGTTTCTGCAATGTGTTCTTCATCCACAGTTTTGTTTCTGGCTTCAAGTCATTTCCTACATTTCCCCATGACCTTGACTGGAGAAATTACGAATTAGCTATCAAATCATCACTAATCCATAAAGAGTATAAATTAACTGAATTCATAGGAAAAGGAACTCTTGAAATCACAGTGCAAAGCTCATTGGAATAGCAATAGCACTTAGACTTATATACCGCTTCACAGTGCTTTACAGCTCCCTCGAAGTGGTTTACACAGTCAGCCTATTGCCCCCAACAATCTGGCTCCTCATTTTACCGACCTCAGAAGGATGGAAGTCTGAGTCAACCTTGAGCTGGTAAGAATCGAACTGCTGGCAGTCAGCAGAATTAGCCTGCAATACTGCATTCTAACCACTGCGCCACCACCGCTCACAAACACCAGGGGACTGTGTGGAGCAACTTTAAAAGCCACATTTAGGGATCAAGATGATTAGTTAATATTAATCTAATATTTTGGATTACAATTCCCTGAAGAAACATTATATCAAGATCTTTGGGGGGCCCTTCATTATGACAGAGTCAGTTTGAGGCAATGGTTAAGGCACCAAGCTAGAAACTGGGGGACTATGAATTCTAGTCTTGCCTTGAGAACAAAACTAGTCACCCTCTTTCAGCCCTAGGAAGAACACAATGGCAAACTACTTCCAAAATCTTGCAAGAAAACTGCAGGGATTTATCCAGGCAGCTCCCAGGAGTATTTGACTCAATATTAAATCAAAGGCATGTGAACACACATAAACACACATTATGATATTCTTGGTGCCAGGATAGACTTTATTTATTAACAATGATATTTATACCCAGGCATGAGGTGTTAAATTCCACCCTGAATTACTTAGCTTGTTTGGGCACAAAGGCTTCCTACAAAAATCATTTTTGAGGAAAAGTTTAAGCCGTGTAAATTACATGCCAAATAATCTTAGTGAAGTTGTTATCCATTTTCTCTTAGGAAAATCTGACCCTGTTTGGAGAGAATCCTACAAGATGTAACCAGGCTAATCAATTGATCTTAGCCTGCTGTTTGTTGTGACATCCACTTGGAAAATATTTGCAAAAATTAATTCAATATGTTCAGTAAAAAAAAAAAGAGCAAAACAAAACAAACACAGTGAAGCCAATATTCTGGATATATCAGCATTAATATTTACTATCCCTTTAAACTACATTTTTATAAAGTAATGCTGAAATTGTTATTGTCCCAAAAGAGATGACATAACTCTTCAATTCCAGCTTTTACAGTTAAGATTGCTTGTAACTGGACAGCTCTTTGATTGTCAAAATTCTATGGCAAAGTTTATTTAACAAATTCTGTAACTAGGAAGTAATAGGTTAGCAGTAACCAGCTTTTTGACAATGGTCTCTCAACTCAAGTCCAAGAGTACAAAGAGCCAACATTGGTGATGAAACACACGTTTTTGCATTCAAAAGATTGCAGGTACAAATTTTGGCATCTCCAAGCAGAAAAGTTATTTTAGCTTGGGAGGTTGCTCGCTAAGCCAGACTTTATTTTTTTCCCCGTCCGGAACACTATCATTTTTGTGGTTATTTCTTGGGAAACTACCAAAAGAAAGATATTTTAACATGGCTTTGCAATGAGACTGTTGAGCTTCATTTATTTACATTTACATTTGGAAAGAGAGTCTTCTGCTTGTCACAAGCTGAACTTCACAAGGGCTGGAGAGTGAAAGTTGAGGCTATGTCAGACTGATGCCGGGATTTTGGAAGAAGAGACAAGTTTTTATATTTTGTAATTGATAAACTTTTTTAGGATATGTCAAGGGTGGGGGCAGGGTTCCCACCTAAAAATAAGGGGAAACGTGGAAATAGTGCTTGTATCAAATTTTCAGCATTTGCAGCAGGGGTGAAATTCAAAATTTTTCCCTACAGGTTCTGTGGGCGTGGCTTGGTGGGCGTGGCAGGAGAAGGATACTGCAAAATCTCCATTCCCTCCCACTCCAGGGGAAGGATACTGCAAAATAAGGGGCGTGCCTACCATCCCTGTCCTAACATCGTACTCGTAAAGTATCATGAACTCATAACCATGTTTGTACTTATTTTTTTTTTCACAATCATGTTTATACTTTATCTGTAATCATATACATGTTTGACAAAATAAATAAATAAATAAAAATAAAAATAAAAATCCCCATTCCCATCCCACTCCAGGGGAAGGATATTGCAAAATCCCCATTCCCTCCCCACTCCAGGGGAAGGACACTGCAAAATCCACATTCCCTCCCCATTCCTGGGGCCAGCCAGAGGTGGTATTTGCCGGTTCTCCGAACTACTCAAAATTTCCGCTACCGGTTCTCCAGAACCTGTCAGAAACTGCTGAATTTCACCCCTGATTTGCAGTACCTTCAGGATTTGGGGCATATTTAGGACTTATCAGGTGAAGGTCATTTAAAAAACATGTTTGGAGATGTCATCCATGATATGAAGATTTCTGTAGCCATGAAACAGAGACATTTGCTACTTGGGAGAAATATTATGGCTCATCTTCACAAAATATTAAAATGCAGAGATACCAATCACCTGTCAAAAAAACCTACATATTTTCAAGGCCATTGTTCTTCCAGCTGAAACAGATGTCTGCAAAACTCAGATTCCTGGACTATATGCTTTTGAAACAGGAATGAAATTGTTGAGAATATCACAAGAATAAATAATTTCTACTCAATAAAGGATCACGGGTGGTGTGATGGTTCAGTGGTTAAGACGCTGGTCTTGTTGGCTGGAAAGACGGCAGCCCAGGTTCAAGAGTCAAATGCTGCGTGATGGGGTGAGCTCCTGCCAAACTAGCAGCTTGAAAGCATGGAAATGTAAGGAAATAAGTAGGTACCACTTCCCTTAGGTGGGAAGGTAATAGAGCTCCGTAACATCATACTTGGTCACAGAACCAAGAAACGTCTTCGGACAGTGCTTGCTCAATGGCCTTGAAATGGAGATGAGCACCACAATCTAGAGTCAGCAATGACTAGTGGAGTAAAATCTGCAGGGACTCCTTTACCTTTACCAATAAAGTATTACTGAATACATGATGCAGAACTTTGAAAAAGTCCCTGAAGCTTGGAAAAAAGGCAATTGAAAAAGAGGCCAATGGAAGACCGTAGCTAGAACTGTTCATGGATATCACAATCAAGAGTTTACACGAACTCAAAAAGCAGTTATTAATAGATGGTTGTAACAAAATGATATCCTTTGGATCCGAACATCTGCAACTGCATGCCTGAACAGTAACAACAATTCCCAATAATCAGATGAAAGGAAACTGTATGTTGTTTGATTAGAGGTAGCTTTAAAATCTCATGCACTAACTCTGTCACATGAACTTTATTTGCTCTACAGATGCCGGAAACTGAATTTGGGATTCTTTATATACGAAACAAGTATGGAAATTCTGATCCTAAGACAGAAGTTGGGGAACCCAGGGAAGGAAAGAAAATTACATTCTGTAACCTACTCTGTGAAAACCTTCTGTTTGAAAGACAGTGGAAAAACCATACATTTACACACACACACACACACACACACACACACACACACACCAATTTGCCAAAAGAAAAATAAAAGTTTTCAATGAAAACCAATGAAAGAAAGCAATTAGCTGGAAACAGATCACCAAGAATTCCACAACAAATCTGTAGTTCATTGGCATGTATCATGCAGCTATGATCCTTAAGTTACCCAAAAGAATCAGATGAAATTCATGAAAGTTGTAATAGGAAACAGACAAGGCTTACTTTCCCAATAACCTTATTTATTCCACCTACTAATGATTCAGCAAGACTAATAATTTGCTATGTCTCAAGACTATTGTTTATATTTTAGAGCTGCCTTCAAGGATGGGCGCAACTGACATAGCATTCTGTTCAATCTCTTAACATTCTGAGCCAATCTGGGAGAAAAATATGGTTCAGGAACAATTGGATATAAACAATGATAAATTGGAAGTATTGGCTGCTAATTTTATTCCTAAACAGGCAGTGGAGTTGGAGAAACTCTGGATAGCCCAAGGATAGGTGAGCTGATTCCCTTCAGAATTTTTTTTTCAAGTGAACAAATGTGATCTTGAAAACATATCTGATAGATCCAAGGTGCCATTTATTATTAATCTTTAAGATATGTCACTCACTGAAAACTCTTAATCTGAAAATTGTCCAACTTTTCGGAAAGGAAATTCCACTTCTGCTAAATTTTAGCTCATCAACTAACCTTGAGACTAACAAAGCTTCATGATGCTAGAGGAGCTGAATTGAGGAGAGGTACAGAATGGTCAGAGACAATTCCTGTTAAGAGTAATTGGTGGGGTTCTAACTGTCCCATTGACATATTTTCTAAAATGTGAATGGGGAGCGGAATAAGAAAGATAGACTATACTTGATCAGTGTCAGGCACTGCTGGATGACTATCTTCTAGAGACAAGGAAAAGCCAACAAAATCCAAATGAACAATTAAAAATGAGCCCATGAAAAGTCTGAGATCAATTTAGTTGAGCTTAAATTACATTTAAGGCAATTATTCTTAATTGCCTTAATTACATTTAAGACAATTATTCTTGGAATAGATAATGCATGAAGCACAAACCATTTTCTTCATATACCTTAAAATGGCAAGAAAATTGTACCCTCTTTGCTACAAAACCTTCTACTAAGAAATTTTGTATGTGTTTGTGTTATATGTGTATTCAATAAAAAAGTTAAAAAAAAGAAAGAAATGTAAAAAACCATGTATTATTCTAGTCCTAAATTTTCACAAGTACAGCCTTGGCAGTAATACAGGACAGATAGACACAAACACAAATGTTCAGTGTGGGAAGTTGACTTACACTGTACTTACACACTTATACTTTCAGTGATTCCCAACATTATTTCTAGGGTTCCTATATTCGCTTTACCTCCTAGTTCTTTCTGAGCTTTTATTCATCTTACACCCTAACAACTTTCAGAGATACGAAGACCTAGAAAAATAATGGAAATCTATATATATAAAAGCGAAAACCACTCACGCATTAATCACGAAATCTCCAGAACCGTAAAGCCTACAAACTTGAAATTTGCCATGTATGTTCCTCTTGGCTTCTAGGTGCTCACTAAGAAAGGATTTTTCAAAATTACCATCGCAGCATGAGTATTTCTTATATTAATATTAACAAGCTCTGATGCTAAGGAGTTCTACTCCCCCCTCCCCACCTGAAAAGAAATCTGATCCAAATGCAAAACACAAACAGAGGAGTTTCAGTTTTGCTTTTGCTTTCACAGCAGCAAGCAGCTTTACTACAGAACGGTTGAGCTAAGCTATGCTAGCCAGATTAATACCGATGGATGCTGGTAGGCAGAGACAGATCCCCCCCCCTTATTTTCCTCCTCAGTTCAGACAAATCTGTTCCTTCTACTGTAACACCAGTTAAAGGGAAAAGAGGCAAAAAACAGAGGAAAAGATTTACAGATGCGATTAGGAAAACACAAGTAAGGGAAGCTGCCTGTTTCTCCCATGGTCAGTTCTATGTGGAATGCTCCAGAGTCAGTTCACCTGACAGCCTGGTCATCCTCCAGCCAGAGAGCAAAACCAGGAATGTTGTTTACAGGGAGGTCCTGAGCAATTCATCTGAGGGACAAATTTAAAGTCTATGCTATGCAAATAATGTCTTCATCTGTAACAGAAACTTAGATTACCATCTCTAACGAAATAATTCAGTCCCTTTTGTAACTACTCATTAATTTTCAAACTTTAAGTGTCAATTTATCAAGCCCCATCATATAGTTTCGTAGCGAAGCACGGGTATCAGCTAGTATTTTAATATAACTTTACCCTACTCTATCAGTCAAGAGTAACAAGAGCTTCTGTCTCTTTCAAGTTTGGGGGAACTTTGGTATAATGTCCTGGAGGGGTTCTCTACCTATTTCACACTATCCCTTGCTAATCACATTTGCTTTTGCCCCTGGACCAAATGGGAACAACCCATCTAAAATACAAAGAAAAGTCACATTCAATCTCTGCCCTTTAGACATTGCCTGTCTACTCAGAGAAGGCAGGTAAACAGTGACACCAAGAACAAGGTGAGAGTGTTGGGGAGATCAGAAATGGGGATGATGGAGAATTTAGTATATCAGATTCCTAACCAAATGTATCTATTTTCAGACTGCCACTGCATAGGTGAATCAAAAGGGTATTGTCACACATGCCCTTTAGTTACAGTTCCAGGTAACTACTTTATTATGTTCTACCTATAATACAGGAATCTCTCCAGTCTGGCTGCACATTCCGGGGAACAATTAGATAAGGCTTCAAGGAACTTGGGGTGTGTGGGGTTAATCTTAGACCTTTTGTGGTTATGCAGTGAGTCCAGGCTAACTCCACATTTGAGTCGTGCTCCCTGCCAGGCTGGGTACCTCCCAACAGGTATATACATAATTAAATCCATTTTTATATGATATGATTTGTAGCTCAAAAAAAAAAAAAATCCCTGAAGGTCACTGGAAAAAAATGTACATTCCATATACATATACATGGGAAATTATTCAGAAAATAATGATTTTTCTTCAGGAGAATGTTTTTTAAAAATTGTACACACTCAGATAAACACATAGATAATGTTTACTTGTCCTCTGAATCCTCAGTGAAGAAGTGATCCCCAAGAAGTCCGAGACTGGACAACCACTAATGATACCAGCCCAGGAACAATCCTAAGTAGACGCCCCCTTCTACCTGTCTATCCCCAACACTGTTAAATCAAGACAACTCAACAAAATCCTTCTAGGAACTTTCCACCCTTAAAATTAAATCCGGCATACAGTTAAATTCAGGTTGGCAATATCAGTCTGAGGTTTGATGATCCCAGAGAGGATGTGCAGGAAATCTTTACCCAGGCACTGATGGTCATTACGTTCTGTGCATTCCACTATCCGTAAAGCTTCAACAGTGCTGGGTGGATTGTCCCAGTTGTTGCTTTTGACACATGATTTTATTTTATTTTTTTGCTCCATCTGGTCAATGTAGCAGCAGCTGCAAACATTAGCTGGGGTCAGTAGTTAAGTATAGCCAGCTGTGTTTTACAGGACTTGCCCTTATAAATAATTGAATAACTCACTCCCTCTGTCCTGTGCTGAGTAGAGCAGGGAGGTAGAGGAAAATAAGCCAACTGAGCTGTAAAATAGTATAACAATGTTTTCAGACCCATTTGAATAACAGGCCTATGGGCTCTTTTTATTATTAAGAAAGGGGGGGGGGAAGCATTGCTATCAGTCAGAGCACTGGGCACCAGCCCAAAGGTTACCAAAGAGACATCAGCTTGTTCCAATCAAAAACACAACTGCGTAAAAGGCAACTTCATACCTCTAGTGCAACTCTTGGATTGGCTCGGGATCAAGCAGCCTGATTAAGAGCTTTTAAGACATAATGTTGTTGCCAGCTGTATGACCCCCTGCTCAGAAATGGCCATTCTGACAGTCGAGCGCACAACCTGGAATACATGGAAGCTTTACGGATGACTCCCTCAAGTGATACTCATAATCCAGATGAAATTCAGTTTTCCTGGAAAAAGATGAAAAAAAATGATGATGCACGGGCCAGTTTAGTGGGTTCTCGTGTGTTGATTCACAGAGTTTTAAAAGAATTCGAACAATGCACATCCCAAAGAAGATATTGAACAAGGGATCAGGCTAAAAATGTCAAGAAAGAAGGCATGATTGCAACTCGTATCTCCCCCCCCCTCAAATGGACTACTGTGGAGCCACTAATCCAGAGGTGTCAAACACAAGGATGTGGTTGGATTCGGCCTCTCAGGGCCATCCGGGAAAATGTAAGGGGCCAGCCTGCGTCGCTTCGGCCCAGTCTACCCAATGTGAAGAGGAAACATCGGGCCAGCATGGCTTCAGCCTGGTCTACCCAGTGCAAAGAGGAAACATGCCAGCAGTTTGGGTAGTGGTGTCAAGCTGGCCACGCCCACCCAGTCACCCACACCCACCCAGTCAGCCATGCCCAGTGAGTGGCATCAAGCTGGCCACGCCCACCCAGTTGGCCATACCCACCCAGTCGGCCACGCCCGCCCGGCCCCCCCGAGGTCAACCACAGTCCTGATGCGGCCCTCAATGAAATTGAGTTTGACACCCCTGCACTAACCATAGAAAGAAGCAGCTTTTCATCAGTGGCACACAAAAAGAGACTTTAAACACCTTCTCTGCATGTTCACTTTAGCTGCTGTTTAGAATACATTTAAAACCCAAATTAGGGATTTAAAAGAAAAATAGAAGACATTAACCTTCATTAATAGAGCAGACTCAGAAATGGTTTACCTAAAGTGGAATATTCAGGACTAAAAAGAGGGCCGGGCCATTGACAACCTGCTGAGCTGTACCTGCAAAGTTAGTTAGATTTGTGATTATTTTTTATTTATTTATTTATTTATTTATTTGCTGGCTTCCAGCAATTTTGCCCAGTTTCTAGTTCTGTTTAATGTCTGCCATGTTCATTTAATGATAGTGATGAAAAATGTCAGAAAAACACTTCTGGTCAAGTGGGTGTCTTGACTTACGACTGTAATGACGTACGACAGGATTTCTAGCCCCAATAGCAGTTGTAAGTCAAGGACTCCCTGTACTCTGCTCTTCTATCTTTTAGTTCTATATACAATAAAATCCTACCACAGCAAATGAGGCCTAGTCATTGCTACAACACACAGATTTGAGTAATCTCTTCACAGACAGGGGTACTCTTTGAATATATCCTTCATTTCTTCAAAAAGCTCTTTGTTTCCACTGGTGGCATTAGCTGCCTCCACATTGTTCCTTATTCACACCCAAAGGAAATTCACTCAGTGGATTTCTTGTAGTTTCTTCAATTGAGGATTAAAATTTTCACACACGTACACCCAGAGACACTGTGTGACTTTTCATTGAAGTATAAAAGTTCCTTACATTAAAGATACGTATTCTATGATATGCAAATAGAAAAAAAAACAATAAATCAAATACTAATAAATAATTATTAGGGCAGCTGGCAAAAGATAAAGAGGGGAAATCCACAATTACATTTCTACTTTTCTTTTGTTAAATCTAGTTTGGTGCCTGCAGGAAGGGAGGGAAGAAACCATAACCCGCTGGAGTAGCTGCAGAATGAGGAAATGCAATTAAAGAATAAAGTTAAAAAGAAAGGATGGGTTTTTTCCAACACTTCATGGAGAAAATTCTGTTCTCACTTGTTATCTGGTGCTATCTGTCCTCTCCTAAGTCAGTCATGGCTCTGTTTTCCATGCTTCTGGAGACAAAGCTAAGTATTAATACAGGTCTTTAATTTCCATTTTCCTTTTTCTGCCTCTTAAGGATAGGTGTCTTTCTCTGCCATGTAAAAAAACACTCTCTTTCTCTCTTTCTCTTTCTCTTTCTCTCTCTCTTTCTCTCTCTCTCTCTCTCACGCACACACGCACATGCACACGCACACGCACACTGCCAAGGAGATCACATAAATCCTATCAGAATATCCAAATTACATTTGAATTCCAGGTCTTCCCAAGAAAAATTTGGATGAACTAAGACTCCAAGTAGTAAGTGATTAAGTAAAACATGAGCAGGCAAAGGTGCGTGGAGAGAGAGAGAGAGAGAGAGAGAGAGAGAGAGAGAGAGAGAGAGAGAGAGAGAGAATCACTTTCCTGATTCACAACTACAGTACTTCTAGAAACAGCTTTTGCTCTTGCATGTGTATCTCGTGTGAATGTGACCTCCCACCACTTCACTTTCTTATCTATTTTTTTTCTTTTTCTTCTTTTTCTTTGGTTTCTCTATTCCAACCCCCGTTTCCCTCTTTTTTCCTTCAATGGACTCAAGTTTTATTTTTATTTCTTTTATTGATTATAAATCCATGAGCTTTTATGTTGCCTCAAATCTTCCCCTTCTAAGTAGCTCCAGTTCAACACTGTGCTGTATTGAACCTATTAGGGGTTTCTCCCTTATATTTTCCTAAATCTACTTAAAAGTCTGGGAGAATACAAAAAAAAAAGTCATCTGGTAAACTAGAAGATATTTCTCAAGGGGCAGGAATTACATAAAAAGTTATTCATTTGCAGACATATACTAAAATGAATGTTTTGGAGACCTCCACATCGTCATCATGGCAGTCACTGCTTCAAAGATTAATTTCTGCCTCTGAATATAAAAGAGGGATACCAACAAGGAGGAGATGAAGCAGAAGGATAATAGGGTGCTTGGAGACCTCAGCTGACTTTTCTAGTGGACCCAGCTTGATTTCATAGAGGAAAACACAGCAGTGAGGAGCTACTTCACATGTTCCTGAACTTCTTCTTGTCTGAATTTCTAGAAGAAATTATCGTGATTGGACAGTATGATTTCCTAGGGTCCACGTCAGGGGTGGGTTCTAACTTACCTCACTGCCAGTTCGCTTCCTCCCGCGCCACGTGGGCGCACGCATGCTTCGCAGCGTGCATGCGCAGTGCCGAAAAATAAAAAAAAATCCCCCCAAAAAAGCCGAAAACAAAATGGCGATGCATGCGCAATGCCAGAAACTCGGCTTCTGCGCGTGCACAGAAGAAAAAATAAATAAATAAAAATCCCCCCTAAATTTTTTTTTCGAAAAAAAAAATTCCAAAAAAAAAGATGGCAGCGCCCACGGACTGGCACCGACCGAACCGGCTCCGTGACATCACCATGATGTCACCAGCGGGTCGCTACCGGTTCGGGCGAACCGGTCCGAACCGGGAGGAACCCACCTCTGGTCCACGTTTATTATCAGCACAAAAGCATAAGATGTTTTGCAGTGAAGTAGCAACATTTGAAAATTTAGAACTTTTTAAAAACATTTGCTTTGTTTGATCTCTTTCATTTTTCCCCCCTTTCCTCTTGTTTTTAGGTTAGTTTTGCTTAAGTTCCTTCTTTTAGCAGTTTTTTAAAAGGTAGAGTTATAGTTTTAAGTATCCATTTGTTATTGTATGTATGTGTTTTGTGTGGGTATGTGGGTATAACTCAAGCTATCTTTTCTCCTTATTGCTACCATGATTTAGCTCAGACGCACGGGAAGTGAACACTTGTAAGAGAAATAAAAATTATATGGAGTTAGAGAAATAAATATTTGCTCCTATTTTTCCACTTCATTTGCAGCAGAATGATATGTATAACAACTTAGAAATGAATCCCTAAGGATAGAGGTTGTTCAAAAACAGTCACAGTTGTGTCCTTTAAGACTGCATCATGACATCTTGACTTTTTTCTTTTTGACAACCATACCCACCTGAAGAAGCTTCTGAGAGCTTTCCAATGGTCCTACTTCCCCAAAAGTAGATAACGGTGAGGTCAAAGTTGACAGTGGATTTCATGATGATGTTACCCTTTCAGTCGTGTCTGACTCTTGGCGATTCTATGGGCCAGGTCTCTCCATATCTTCCAATCTTGCACCATTTCTTTGAGTTGTCTATGCTTTGGCTGATGTCAGCTTTGATGTTGTCCTGCCACCGTGTTCTTTGGTGGCCTGGTTTCCTTTTACCGCTAACTCTTCCAAACACAATTGCTTTCTCCAGTGAATTCCCCCTCATGACATGACCAAAATAAGTGAGATGCAGTTTTGTAATATCTCTGGTCTTATGCATTCCAGTACTTGCTTGTTGGTGAATGAATTTACTGTCACTGATATTTATATTTCTGTAACATGAATATACCTAACACAATTATTCTCAGGTCAGTTAACAATCTCCCCTCTTACCTTAAAAATAACCATTTTATAACAACATTGTACAATAACAACCTCTGGAGGTTTTAGCCAAAGCTTTCAGGGATAACCCTGAGGTCTCCTATTGGGCAACTCTGATGTGAATTAATAGAATATCAACATTTGGCCTGATTGGGTCAAAATAGTTCCCGAGACAGAAAGTTTAACAAAGTAGAGAGATGAAAAGTTTGAAGTATTTGAAAAGTGTATTTCTGGCAGGCAAAATAGCAATGTAGGTGTTTCAATGAGTACATAACATTTAAGACCAACATATATTAAGATTAAAAACAAAATGACTACAGATAGAGGGAACACTGGCAATAGATAACCACGTAGAATCATAGGGCTGGAAGGAATCTCAGAGACCTTCTACTCCAACCTTATGTTCAAGCACAACCAAAACTATTTCATTAAAACACATTTTAATGCAGCACTCCTGGTTGTACTCCTGGGAATACATCTGTTTTCTCAGGTACTAGCTGTAGTAGTCCAAATATCAACAAAACAGAGTTGGAAGAAAACATAATTAATGTACTGTGTGGGCAAGGACACTGCTACCATTCCGCCTCCAACTGTATGAAAAGCTATTGTTTGTACAAAGAGTTTCTGTTCTCTGTTATTTCAACACAACCTTTTGATCCTTGAAAGAGCAGAAGTATAAAAGCTTCCAGGATTAAAATAAATAAATACATACATTTAGGTTAGGTAATAGCTAGAGTCAGTGAAACAACTGAAAGCCTCTTGTTCAAAATGCCTAAGTGGAACCTGCTTCTAGAAGTCACAAAATGAAGAATTGTATAGTTTCAATCTCCCTGAGCAACTTTTTTCAGAACTCAGATTAAAAAGAAACCATTTCTAGACAATAAGTATACATCCACAATAATATCTCTACTCCATGGAAATTAAAAGCCAGTATTAAAGAAAAAAGGCCTTTTGGATTTTAGTTTAACAACTATGTTTTAAACATACAGTACTTCCCTCCCAAGCCATAACTGTGCACTGGGTTCTACTTTTAATTGTAAATTGTGTGATAGGTAACATATAGAGCATAAAAGGTGCCTTTCTAAGGCTTGAGCTGATTATCAAGGAAAGTTTCATTCAGATAAAAGTGTTTCCTTTTTAAGAATGCAGCTGGAAAAATGCCATGGTTAGAACGGCATGGCATTATCTCCTATTTTAAGCATATTCGTATTAAGGAGCAAAATGTATGGACGAAGGCAAAATGTTCTTCTGTCTTAAGTGAAAATAATCTGAAAGGCCTTCTCCTTTGAGCAAGGGATATTTCTACACAGCTACATATACTTCAAATCCTCAGAGCCACCACCCTTTCAATGCCCTGCAATCATATAGAAAGAACCATCAGGGTCAACTAACCCAGGGGTGGGTTCCGGATTTTCTTACTGCCGGTTTGCCCAGGGACGCGCCGTGCATGCGTGCAGGTCGTGGGTGCGTGCACACGGACTTCGCCCGTGCGCGCATGCACAGTACAAAAAAAGTTTCTGCGCATGCACAGAAGCAAAAAACAAGATGGCGGCAGAGAGAACCGGCGGAGAGAACCGGCTCGGGGGCGTGGCAGGCCTGGGTCGCTGCCGGTTCCAGGGACCCATGCCACCACATTACTAACGGTTCTATAGAACCGGTCCAAATGGGTAGGAACCCACCTCTGAACTAATCCTCTCTCAGTCAGCATCCTTGAACGGAAAAAAATTGAAAAATTGTCTAGATATAGGAAGCCCAGAATCTGATGCAAGGGTTCCATAGTCCAGAAGAGAGGGGGAAAACCAAGGGTCAGAAAGGGAACATTGGCAGAATGTCTATGAAGATTCTCAATCATCCAGGTCATGGTTGTCTCAAAGGTCCTTTTTTAAAAGGCAACTGGACTTTCTTGCTTTTTTTCCTTGAAAACGTTTCACTTCTCATCCAAGAAGCTTCTTCGTTTGAACTGAAGAACATGAACTGAAGAAACCTCTCGGATGAGAAGCATAACATTTTCAAGGGAAAAAAACCAAGAAACTCCTGTGGACTTTTGGAAAAGCATCTTTGGAGCATTGGCAGGACTTTTGACCAATGAAAAAGCTGCTGGGCCTCAACTCTCAGGGAACATAAGCAACTTATTGGGCAACAAAAACACAAGGGAACAATGACAAAGTCACATGCGGAAATATACGTCGCATCACTTCCTCTTTCATCAAATTGGCATTTATTTGGTTTAATGCTCAGCAGATTGTATGAACGCAATCACTTTTGGTTTGTTCAGAAAACCAAATGAAAAATAGCTTCATGTGATGTGGGAATCCAGCCTCTGTGTCCTGTGATTCTTTACCAAATTCCTTCTTACATCAAGCTCATGACAGCCATTTCCCCCCTGAGATCCATATTTCATTCTTCAGAAACATGCATGTCAAGCCATCGCACAAGAAAGATTGCCAAATGAAAGAGCTACCTTTATCCACAAAGGGAACAGCAAATATCTTCCTAAACCTGCCCTTTGTACTATGCCTCATAGCACAAAGGTCACTCTGGATTTACTTATTTCAATCATATGTCGAAGCAATCTGATTTACTTAGCTAATGCTTTATTAATACTTAGCCTATCCTTGCTCTGTTTGACTATTGGAACTTCTCTGTGAGAGAAGCAAGACCATAAGATGAAAGAAAACGGGTCTCTACCCTAGAATCCAACACCTAATGGTAAATGTGTAATTTGCCAAAAATGCGAAAGGCTGGGCAACTCAGGTGATACTTCCATGCTGTGCAATTGGTTGAAGCTTCGTCCATGTAAGCCAGAAGGAAGCAATTGTGTTCAATCTGCCATCTGTCGAATCCAAAGTATGAGATACAGAGACCACTCCAGAATGAACCTGGAGATTTAATGGACTTGTCACTGAGCCAATACACCAGCAACACTCAAAGGGGGGGGGGTGCCAAGGCAGAATTAAAAATGGAGATCATACCAGGTTTAGAGCTGTGCAGGCTCCAGGTATAAAAGTTACAAATATCCATTTTTTGGAGTTTACTTTAAAATAAAATTCATCTGACTACCAGAGCAGAGTGTCATAAGCCAGGTTTGAAAATAGGTCATTTTGCTCTTGGGACTTGATAGTTCGAAACATGTTCATACAGCACATGCACACACACACACACACACACACACACACACACACACAACACATACACACTAATGCTACAGAAGAAAAAATATCTGTGGTTTTTTATTAATCTTTTTTTTTTTTTGCTCAGTATCTCAGATTATGTGTTGCCTGGTCAATCAGCAGTTCCTGTTGAGTTTGGAGTAGGTTGTGGGGGGGGTGGCATTGTGAAAGTACGATTGTTGCAGTTGTTGGGCACAAGGTGGTGAAAGTCAGTGCCCCCTTCCAGTAAGATTCAAAGTTGGAAAGCAAGAACGCAAACTGAAGGAGAGACTCAAGCAGAAAGAGATGGAAGTTTAAGTCAACATTAACTTAAATACTGTACATGCCAATCCAGAGCAGGAATCAAGGAGTTAAAATGAATATTCAGAAGGATACAGAAAAGGACAGAAAATTTCATTGAAGCCCAAGGAGAATATTATCAGATAAAGCATCCCTCATCATTCTTTCAGGAAATGTTACTTGCCAGATTTGAGAGGCAGTTAAAAACAGAACAAAACAATGCACATTCACTTTGTCAATATTGACAATGTTTTATAGTAGAGGGTATTAGATCCTAAAATATGCCCATTTCCCTTGATTGTAATTTGTACCACAAGGTTTTCTCAGGCAGCTTGGTTGCGTGATACTGCATGCCTACGTGAAGCTGAATAAAGCCCAGGGTTGTGATGACTGAAAAGCTTCCAAACCAACTCCAGCTGTTTAATATTTTGATTATTCTTTTTTTGCTTAAGGCCAACATTCATGAGCAAATTAGTGTGGCATGTAGACAAGGTGGGTGAATTGCTTTTAAGATTAGATTGTTAGATTTCAAATGGGTCTGAGAACAGCAACCAGCGCAATTGATGCTGAACTAAAATTCTATATCTTGATGTCCTGGTAGAAGTTAAATTAAGGATGCAACAACTGGACCTTTTAGTTTCTTCACTGTTGAAAGGCAGGGTCTCTTGGCATTCCAGAAAGTCTTATTCCACATCCCTTCCCTAGAAATTATGTTAGCCATTCGTTTATTGTTCATTTTATTTTCAAGGGCTTTGTTCTACCAAGTGGGTTGACTGAAGGTTGCTTCTTTAAAAAGCTTCAAATGAAACATTTTAGTCCCCTTGGGAAAATAATGCAAGTTGAAGTCCATTAGTTAATAAAAGCATGTGTTTTTATATGACTAAGGTTTCTGTGGGTTTTTTAAAAAAATATTTCATTTTAGAGTGCCGGAATAAACTCCATCTTCTCAAGAAGGTGCTGTCCAATGGGCTCCTTCTGTTTCAGAACTGAAATGATACCCATCAGTGGCTTTCACAAGTCATGATAATTTTAAAATGATGATGTTGTTGTATATGTGTCATACCCACATTAATACCTCTGGATATATCAAAGTTTAAAAAGAAGTCCCATTAGAAAGAACAGGCTTGTTTCCTCTCCATGTCTTATGTATCTGCCATAGCATTCTTCTTTATATTGTCTGAATATCATTCCAAAATCTTCATATTCTAAATAACCAAATAACATTGTAAAAAGGATCTAAGACTATACTATATTGCCTGTTTTCTATAGACAGTACTGAAGAGTAAGATGCGTAGAATAAATAAGCTTCTATATTACTATACTGGCAGCTTTTGATGAAGCCAACCTTATATATTGTTAGTTTTTATTTATGCTCTGGATGTTGTTTTAATTGTTATGAGCCAGTCTCAGGTGAGATGGGCAGCTTTACAAATCAAATGAATCAAATGAATCAAATTAGAAAATTAGAAAATAATAAATAAATATTTATAAATAAATATTCAATTTACCTTCAGAGAGGTAAAATAATATTACGAGCCACAGTGGCACAGTGGTTAGATTGCAGTACTGCAGGCTACTTCTGCTAACTGCTGGCTGCCTGCAATTTGGCAGTTCAAATCTCACCAGGCTCAAGGTTGACTCAGCCTTCCATCCTTCCGAGGTGGGTAAAATGAGGACCCAAATTGTTGGGGGCAATATGCTGACTCTGTAAACCGCTTAGAGAGGGCTGTAAAGCACTGTAAAGTGGTATATAAGTGTAAGTGCTATTGCTATTGCTATTGTTATCTTATAGTGCAAGTTGGGGACCTACCTTACCATAGGATAACCCTGAGCGGTTTACAGTTACATATATAGTTAAAACATAAAAAGTTAAAATTAGACATTAAAATCAAGGACACACAGGGAGGGTGGGGGCGGAGTTGCGGAGGAGGTAGGTTCTGTTATTACTCAATCAACCACCTCCATTGTACAGTTTCCCATCTGGCCCCAAGCTGACCGAAAGAGCCATGTCTTATTTAGGCCAGTGGTTCTCAACCTTCCTAATGCCGCGACCCCCCGCCCCACCCCCTCCCCGCACGCGATGAGGTGACAAAGGGGGCATGACGGGCTAGCGCGCACTTAGGTGACCCCTGTGAAAGGGTCGTTCGACCCCCAAAGGGGTCGCGACCCACAGGTTGAGAACCGCTGCTTTAGGCCCTTACGAAAAGATAGGAGGGTTGGGACAACAGCAGAGAAGGCCTCCTCCTGGACCCCACCAACTGGAATACTTGGGATGATGGGACCTGCAGCATGCCTCTTCTGCCGGCACGAGTGATATGGGCCAATCCCAGTGGGATGAGACAGTCCCTCAAGTAACCTGGACCCATGCCATTTTATTTGATTTCTTGGGCTAGGAACTGAGAGATCATGAATTCTAGTTCTCCTCAGTTTTGAAGGTTAGCTTGATTTGGCCAGATACTCTCTCTCAGTCCAATACACCTCACAGGGTTCTTGTGAGGAAAATAGAAGACAGGAAGAATCTTGAGTTAACCAAAACTAATAAAGGATTAAAAATATAGGTAGTTTTCAATGTACGACCATTCATTTAACAATTCAAAGTTATGAGGCATTAAAAAAATGATTTAGGACCCATCCTCAAAGTTACTACCAGACTGTTGCAACACCGACACAGTCCCGTGATTGTGATTCTGGTGCTTGGCAACCAGCTCTCATTAAAGCGGTTGCAGCATTCAGCAATTGTGTGATTGTGATTTGTGACCTTCCCAGCTGGCTTCTGATAAGCAAAACAATGGGGAAACTGGCAAGGAAGGTTGCAAATCATAACCATCACACAATGTTTCACTTAACAACTGTGGCAAAAAAAAAAGGTTGCAAAATTGGGTGCAGCCAATTTTAAATTATTCCCATACCTACGTTCAGAACATAAATGTTTTATGGAGGACCCAGATTGTTGGGGGCTATATGCTGACTTTGGAAACCGCTTAGAGAGGGCTGTAAAGCACTATGAAG
Organism: Thermophis baileyi; assembly: GCA_003457575.1. Classification (NCBI taxonomy): domain Eukaryota; kingdom Metazoa; phylum Chordata; class Lepidosauria; order Squamata; family Dipsadidae; genus Thermophis; species Thermophis baileyi. The sequence continues at coordinate 1,948,657 of QLTV01003430.1, forward strand.
CTATTGCTTAGAACTGGCCCTTAAGATTGAAATGACCACTATAAATTTAATTTGCATTAACAACAAATGTCTTCCTTCTGCAGTTGACACTTTGTCAAATGGAAGTGCTAAGGGTCCAGCTTACCAATTAAAATCTGTAGGTTTTAGCAGACATCAAAAAAGGGAATGCAATCAGAGGCATCTGTCACAAGCCAAATTTCCTGAAAATATACATATACATATACATATACATATACATATACATATACATATACATATACATAAGAAAAGATTGGACTGCCATTTGTCAGAAATGGTGTCGGGTCTCCTGCTTGGGCGGGGGGTTGGACTAGATGACCTACTAGGTCCTTTCCAACTCTGTAAATATACATATACATATACATATACCGGTACATATACATATACACATACACATACACACACACACACACACATATATATATACAGTGTGTGTGTGTGTGTGTATATGTATGTGTATGTGTATATGTATGTACACACACACACACACATACATATACATATACATATGTGTATATATATATATGTGTGTGTGTGTATGTGTGTGTGTGTGTATATATATATATATACACACACACATACATACACACACACACACACACACAGAGAGAGAGAGAGAGAGAGAGAGAGAGAGAGAGAGAGAGAGAGAGAGAGAGAGAGAGATATGAGTGACACATTTTTTGCTGATAAATAAATAAAGGGAGACTAGTATAGATCTATTTCAAGCTATTTAGCTCTCATCAACTAGCCATACCCTTATGGGATTCAAACCTGGGCAGCTTGCCTTGTTAGGCAAATGCTTTAACCTCTAAGCCACAGGATTCTCCTCCCTATCAGCTTGTTCCAGGGAAGAGGATATATATGTTTTTTTTCTGTCAAATCACCTGGTATACCCAAATATGGGAGGGAGCATACTGCTTCCTTTCGCCTTGAATATATATTGATATATATATATCAATATCACTGTCAATTTTAAATATATAGTGGAAAGAGGAAACCTGAGAGTTCACAAGGCTTATGCTATATGGAACAAAACTGTGACTGAATCTAGATGTTCTGCTTCGGATACCCCAAAGCCTCCTCCCAGAAAGTAACAAGGTAAAGAGGTCATGAAGAGGATGTGCAGCCTCCCATTCAGTACTGAGGACCATGCAAGTTGTCACCATGCAAGTTGGAAAAGGCTGATACTTGAGTCAAAACTCCACAAAGTGCATTTCATCCTTTGCCACCATAGGCATAGTAGCCATGCCTATGAATTCCATCTCTGCCTGATGCACACTCACCAAATTTATTTCAGATTTTGGCTAACTTAGGTTTTGCCTTACTGCCTCTTACAGTCCTACACAGCCAAACGATCCGTTGCTGTGGCAATACGTGAATGAGAGTAGGGTATAGCATAGGAGGGTGGGGAGAGGGTATCCTCTGACAAAAGTTGTAGTTTAAATGGAATTAAATAAATAAAAAGTTAAAATTAACACGTTGACTGCAATGGGTTAAACTGACAAGGAAGCAGGTTCAGGATAGGGATCAGGAGCAACTTCATGGCAGCTGGGGGAAACAGGCTACCACACTGCAGGATTCTTACAGCTAGTCCTCGACTTATGTCCGTAATTGAGCCCAACATTTCTGTTGCTAAATAAAACATTTGCTAAGTGAATTTGCCCCATAACACCTTTCTTGCCACAGTTGTTAAGTGAATCACTGCAGTTGTTCAGTTAATAACACAGCTGTTAAGTGAATCTGGTTTCCCCACTGACTTCGCAAATGGTGATCGTGTGACCCCAGGGCACTGCTACCATCATAAATATGAATCAGTTGCCAAGCATCTGGATTTTGATCACATGACCATGGGGATGCTGCAAGTGTGAAAAACGGTCATAAGTCACTTTTTTCAGTGCTGTTCTAACTTTGAACGGTCACTAACTGAACCTGTTGTAAGTCGAGTACCACCTGTACACCATCCCTGCGAATGTCTTCAAACAGAGGCTAGTTGTCATCCACCCAAAATGCTCAGGTGCACTAAGCAGAGGGTTGGACTAGAAGACCTCTGAGGTACCCACCAACTCTCTGATTCTTATGGAAGAAGCTGTATCTCATCTAAAAGGCAAAACATTCCAGTCTTTGCTTTCAGAACACACAGACTGCTATTAAACTTTCCCAACAGGCATTTTACAAACCACACAGTGGACTTTATCCCTTATAAAATACCTTTTGTGTATTCACTGGGTAAATGAGGAGCTTTTCACCTGGTGCATACTGTAAATCCTCAATACTTCTGAAACTAAATCTATAAAGAGGCCTCCAAGCTATTTACCAACCAGTAAGCAATACTCTACTGTCACAGTGCAATATAGCCGCAGCCTAAAACTTCTCAGAAATCAACCTTGGAAAATGTTTGCTCCCAAAGGAGTGCCACCGAGCAGGAGAAAAATAGTGAAAAAAAGCCACTACCTCATTTTTGACCTTTGTCTTACAATAAGACACTGCTCCACCAAGCCACTGGATCTCTATACACTTCTTTAAAAGCTAAACTAGACATGTCTTAAGTATCAAGCAATAATCCTGTTTATTTGTCCTTTATGATGAGTTTCAGCTAACAATTCCATTCAGTTCAGATCTTCTATTATACAGTCATCTGTTCCCATAGAATTCAGAACATTCCTCTATTGGGATATTGTTGACCATGTAAATAGTGTCTAAATAAATAAAAAATAAGACTGTTTCCTCCAGATTAGGCAATAGGAATGGGCAGGTCGCTTGATTCAAAGCATCAAGGAGGTTTCAGATTTGGCGGGGGGGGGGGAGGAGTGAAAGGACAAGCTTTCTGAATATGTCAGGAGCTTTCATACCAGATCTGAAATCCTTTTCCTGCTGGGTTAGTTTAGCTGCACATGTCTGATTGAATGTGTGGCTCTTAAGATAGTAAGGAACTACAACTCCCAGAAACCCCTATAGTTCAACAATAGCTAAAAAATAATAATCACATTTTCTCTCTCTCTTCAATAATTGTGGGAAATAATCGGCATTTGATGCCAGTTCTAAAGACTTTCATCAGAGGTGGTTTCCTCCCGGTTTGCAGCGGTTCTATAGAACCGGTAGTAAACCGGTGGTGACGTCACGGAGCCGGTTCTGTCGGTGCCGGTCCGTGGACGCCACCATCTTTTTTTTTTTTTTTTTAAAAGAAAAATTTTTGGAAAAAAAATGGGGGGGGGTTGCTGGTTTTTGCTTCTGCGCATGCACAGAAGCCAAGTTTTCGGCACTGCGCATGTGCCACCATCTTGTTTTTGGTTTTTTTTGGAGGAATTTTTTGCTTGTTTTGCTTCTGCGCATGCATGGTACCCTGACAGTCTTACTGTTCAGATCTGAGATAATGGTAAAGTTTTCCCCTGTCCAATTGTGTCTGATTCTAGGGGGCAGTACTCATATCTGTTTCTCAGCCAAGGGAGCCAGCATTGTCCAAAGACACTTCCATGGTCATGTGGCCAGCATGTCTATACACTGAGGCACACAGAACGCTGTTACCTTCCCACTGAAGTGGTGCCTGTTTATCTAGTCACATTTGCATGTTTTCGAAGCTGCTAGGTTGGCAGGAGCTGGGGCAAGTAATGAGAATTCATCCTGTTGCACAGCACTCGGGTTTCGAACCCAGGCTGTCCGATTTCCAGCTGACAAACTCCTCGTCTTTAACCGGTGAGCCATTGGGCCCTCTTGAGACCTTTGGTAGATGCTACGGTACTAATCATCCTCTCCCAGTCTCAGGACCGGACCTCACCTGAGCTTTTGCCTATTGATTGGGCTGAAAATCCTGCTTCTGATTTCTGATCCTAGGTACTTTAGGAAATTAAACAATTACAATAGGAAATTAAACTTTTCCTCCTTCCCTTAAAATGAGCTGGAAAGACAACAAATTCCTAACGCTGAGAGCAGAGTCTTCTCCCATATGCTTGATCTTTTTCCTCCTGGCCTTTTCTGATGAGTCAAGTTTTTTTTGTTTTGTTTTTTACTGTTCCAAGAGAAAATAAGTGTTCTACCGACACTGAAAGAGGGTCAACGAGGCTAAACAATTTGACCTGCTTGTTGACAATGCATCTATAAACCCCTTGTTTGTTTTGGAACTGTTCTCACAGTTGGCAAGGGAATTTTCAAAGCATACAAGAAATCCAAATATTTAGCCCTATGGTGAATTAACAGGTGGGGGAAGTACATATTAAAGGAAATAATAGTAAAGGAAACAAGCTGCTTGAGAGCTCTCTCTCTCTCTCCAACTCCATCTGAAGCACAAACTCATGTCTCTGTATGCGTATGTGCATACATGTTGATTATTTTCCCCGCTAGACCGAAGAAAAATCCAGTAGAAAACCATATGGACAGGACAGAAAGAACCCAGAGGGCAGCAGGTTAATGATATGCCAGAGGAACTGTTCCGATGAATTTCTTTCTGAGGTTTTGCTCAATCTTGAACAAGGCAGGAGATAGGAACCGAAAGTGTAGGAGGATCCCATGCCCTACCATACCCACTGAAGATGACAGGACTCATTTATGGTTTCCAGTGAAACAACCTCATCTCTGCCAATGTAGGTATCTCTCACAATTAGGCAACAAGCTTGGGAATATTATTGTTGGATCAGTAAGCAAAGAGCAGCAACTATACAAGCAAGCTATTGCATGTTGAAGCCAATTATGCATGGAGGGAAAACAATGATTCAGATCTACCTAACATTCTTTAAAGAGATCCTGAGCATTGCCTAATGGGAGAACACAAGGCACAATTAAATTTAAATTAAAAAGAAACCAATGGTGAATCATGTTCTCCCTTTCACGCACACAGAAGGTCTCTGTGAAAGAAGAGAATGTTCTTATCACCTGTGAAATGCTGAGAATTAAAAGACCTGCACATAGGGCTGGTTTGTTATGTCAGCCATACAAGATAGGTAAGGTAAAGAAGTCCCTGCAGCTTTTACTCCACTAGTTGTGGAGGTGTGTGTGTGTGTGTGTGCTCATCTCCATTTCAAGGCCATTGAGCCAGTACTGTCCAAAGACATTTTCCTGATCATGTGGCCAGCATGATGTCACGAAGCGCTGTTACCTTCCCACCAAAGTGCTATCAATTTATCTACTCGCATTTGCATGCTTTCAAACTGCTAGGTTGGCAGAAGCTGGGGCAAGGACGGGAGCTCACCCCATCACCTGGAGCCTTGGGTCTTGAACCTGGGCTGCCAGCTTTCCAGTCAACAAGTCCAGTGTCTTAACTGCTGTGCCACCGCCCCACCTCTCATACAAGATAGACTTGACTAAAAAACTAATCCCATATGGGTCAGGGCTACATTTCCTACTAGAGGTATAATATAGAATATTTCAAGTCTGAATATGTTTCTCCTTCCTTCCTTTTAATTTCACATGAACTAGAGAGAACCTTATCTGAATGTTTTCCTATGTTCTTTTCTTGGTCACAGCTCAAGCATCTATTATCTGACTATTGTTTTGGTAGTTGCCTGTCCTTCAAGGCTACTCCCTATACCTTCTACCTTATGCCCTTCCCTCACTGCTTCTAGCAGCCTAATTCATAAATATCAGAAGGAAGGAGACTTACATCATGTAATTTAGGAGGTAGTGCAAAGTTACAAATTCTGAGGGTGTAAGCCTTCAGTAGGGACTCTGGATGTTGCCATTTTCATTAGCTAGACTGGAGATATAATTAGCTTCCCAGAACCCCTTCCAAATGTTGCTACTGAACTTCAGTATTTAATGGGATGGAGCTTCAGTAGATGGCAACACTTGATTGACTTCACTGGGCTCAGAAGCTAAACAGGATTAGGTCAGGGGACTGCTTCGATGGGAAAAATCCAGAAAATGGGCTAGTAGGAGAAACAAGGAAGGCAATTTTTGGCACTTTTCATTTGATGGAACCCTCAAATGAAGAGTGGAAGAGAGAAGTATTAAAGGTATGGAGGTTAATTTTATTAGTTACATTCAATTTAATTTGAATTGGCTCAAATGTATATTGTCCTGGCCCCACCCCATTGTTCAAATGCACCATTTGAAAGACTAGAAGTGGCCTTTTGCCTCATTAAAATTTGTGTTCTCTTGAGCTAGGGTATCGGAGTTAGATATAACATTGGGATGACCAGAAAGTAAGATTTGTTCTCAACCAATATCTGTTGGAAAGCTTGCTTGCTTGTGAACAGTCAACTTTTATTATATCTTAAATATCTACTGGATAGAAGCTTTCCCTAATTTGGTGGCCCTTTCAGGTGTGGCTAGGAATTCTGGGAGTTTTAATCCCAAGGTTTTTGGTGGGCATCAAGCTGGGGGAATTCCGTTCACTATCATAAATGGTATAGAAATATTGCTAATTGGTGATTATGACAGTCAGTTTTTAAATCAATAAAGAGATTGCTGGTTATCACAATAATAAGCAGATGTAAACTTTCCCATCTTTACAAATCAACCATCCTTATCCCTTATATCTTCTGGGGGTGGGGAGGGCACTGTAAGAGTAAGAGGAGGATTTCTCCTCTTCAAGGATTTCTGCCACTTTATGTGATCATAAATAACCACCTTATCTGAAGGTAAAGCACTGCCCCAGATTCTTGAATTATAATTTTATCCTTCCCCCCCCCCCCCCACACACACAAGTGTCATCATTTTTTCTTCCAATCCACACACACAAGTGTCATCATATTGCCTTCCAATCTGTGGGAAGTATAACATTTGGCAGCTGGGACAGTAGGAGTGGTCAGTCTACATTTCAAGACTTAAATCATAATAGGCCTTCCTTGTGTTAACCCCAGCTTTACAGAGTTTGCTATCGCTGGAAGTAAGTTTAATCCATGTACTTCTGGAACCCATAAGGTGCTGAAATCCTTGCAGAAAACCTTAAATGGGCATTTGTTACCTAGTGTTTTCCTCTGGGCAACCTACAGGGGTATGTTTTGAGTACATGGATCCTATGCTATTTTTAGGAGTAAGGATGGAGAGCTTCTGTTTTGTTATCTTATTGTTTTGTATGTTGCCCTGTGTTTTGTGAGTCAGCAGCATAAAAGTGGTGATGGGAGACCTAAATAAATGAAATAAATAATGACAGCAACTTAATCCACAGAAAAACCTGGATAAGGGCTTTAAGTGCACTTAAGGATCTGCATGTTTTGGCCCGCAGTGATTAATATCAGGATAATCACAGCATGGATCTTGACTGTGCTAAATAAAGCTGGGTTTTGTGTACTGCTGGAAAGCAAGCTGACTGCACAAACATTGGGTTTATCAGAATTCAAACAGAAGCAAAAGTGCCAAGCCAAAGAGGATAATAGGAGTTCATGATTAGGTTGCCCTTCTCCGAGAAACAAAATCCAAAGTTACAACCTGCTTCATAATCGTAGATAGCGTGCCACGAATTCAATAAAAGCAAAACTCCGCCAAGCCTCCTCGGTGAGTCTGCTGTGGACTTTCATATTCAAACTTGCAAAGTAGGAAAAGAGGTGCAGAGAGCAAGGAAGAATGTAGTGGGCTTTGTTGGAAGGAGGAGCGAAAGAAGAGAAGAGACAAAACTGAAAAATAAAGTGATTTAATAGAGCCCAGCTTGGGGAAAATATCAGGCAGGTTACAAAACGTGCTGGTTTTTTTTTCAGTTCATTTAATCATTCAACAGAAAGAAAATCTTCACTTGCAACTCTCTTTAGTTACTTATTAGATTCATACATCACATTCAGATAATCTGTGCTTAGCTTTCTTCATGTAATACCATCTTGGAGACTGGTAAGCCATGGTTTGTGACATTTTGTTCCATAGCTATAGTTTATTCAATAAATACCCGATTCATCAAGAGTACATAAACCCAACCTTATTCTCCTTTGGTATTATCTTCTCACTTTTCCCCTTTACCTTATTATTATTAGAATAAATGCTCCAAAGTAGAAACCTGTTTTTCTGTTCTTATATTCTGTTCTTATATTTATAATCATACATACATCTGTCACCATCTAGGCAAACATTCAGAAATGTTACAATGGTTCAAATATGTCTGTGTTAATACAAAGATAATACAAAGAATTGCACCCACAATTTTCTTTGTATTATCAAGGAGGTGATAGGGTCTAAGGGCCCTATAGAAGAGCCCTCTTAGAGGGAGAGCCCTCTTAGAGGGAGACGGGCAATACAGAAATGTGAAAAATAAATAAAAATAAAATGGATATTGCCAAACTACAATTCCCCAGCATCCCTCACTGGAGGAATCACTGGGAGTTGTGTTAAAATAACATATGCAAGGTCGGGAATTCTCAGCTTCTGGATAATCTTTTTTCTAAGCAAATATTTAACCAATCACAAGAATGTTTCTCTGAGATGCTAAGCCTCCTCAGTAATTATCTAATGCTAGTCATATGTAAGTTAAGAGATATAATTTCTTATTTTTTCCCACTTTAGGGGCTGGATTTCATTTCTAAATAGATTCTAAGCTCAATCATCATTGTAACTCTAATAACTATTAAAAGGATACAATCAAACCATCCTGCATGTCTATGGAGATTCTCAGTCATCCAGGTCATGGTTGTCCCAAAGGTGCTTTTTCCAAGAGGCAACTGGACTTTCTGGTTTTTCTTTGAAGACGTTTCGCTTCTTATCCAAGAAGCTTCTTCAGCTTTGACTGGATGGTGGGGAACACCCATTTGCACCACTCAGATGACCCTGATGACACTCAGATGACCCTGATGACACAGGGTCATCTGAAACCACCAGGTGGCCATAACAACTCACTAAAAGAATGCAAATGACCAGCTGTCTGCAAGGAGTATAAATCCTTCCATTCCCCACCATCCAGTCAAGAGCCGAAGAAGCTTCTTGGATGAGAAATGAAACGTCTTTAAAGAAAAACCAGAAAGTCCCGTTGCCTCTTGAAAAAGTACCTTTGGGAAACCATCCTGCAGTTCTTTTGTCGAGTCCAGGTAGAACTAAGCTAATGGAATTGACCACTTAATACAGTGAGTCCAGATGATTTAAGAGTTTTAGCCTATGAAACATTTCAGAATAAAGAATAAAGTGAGACCCGTGTTACTTATGCTTTAAATAATATTTTTATTGTAGAATTTGCTGTTACTTTGGGTACCTTAAGTTAAGCACTGAAACAATGAGACAAAGGTATATGGAATTAACCAAAATCCAAGATGGTAGTCTATCGACAGACTTCTTCCTAAAAAAAAAAAAAACAGAATTGGAGAAGCTACAAAGTACTGTAATTACTGTGGCATCTGAGTCTTCCCCTTATGGCAAATTAAATAGGCTTTTTCTCTCAAACAAGCTGAATGCACCCACTCCATTTTTTATTAAAATAAAAAAGGACCTTTAAATATGGGTCAAAAATCCCACCAGACTGAAAAAAAGATGAAAGCAAGCAATGATGACATTACCTCACCACATAATATTGTGTCCCTGGCTGTAGGAAAAAATAATAGAAAAAATGACCCTCATCCACAATAATACAACCTAGTCTTTGTGGAGTAAATAATGGTCAATTGAATTATCTAATTCCCTTTAAAATGAAAAGATGAGTTATGAAAGAAAGCAACAATAAAAACTCCATCATAAAGGTGGGGAATCCAAGTTTTGATTCCAAGGCTAATGCCTCTTAAACAGGGGAGAAGAGTCAGGAGAACAGGAGAAATATGTTTCTGTTCAAATACAGGAACAGATTGTTCAGAGAAAGAAACAATGAAAATCTAAATGATAATACAGAGCATAGGGATCAACTCTTCATTAAGTACTTTCATTAGATACCCTTGGCCAGACCATTCTTAAAACAAGTTCCCACTTACTGACCATACAATTTCAGCCTTCGGCTCTGACTTTTTAGTCTGTATAAAAAAAAGCAATACAAGGAAGTTTGAGACTGTTAGGCAGGGATGTGGGATAAGGCTGGTTAAAGCTCAGTATGTGACCAAAGAGTGAGGAATATCACACTTTCCTTTTCTGCTGTGATTCTGAGGGGACTGAAGAGGCGTAGATGGTCCAGTTTTTTAAAAAATTAAACAAAAAGTGGGAATCTTAAATCAGAATGAATCTTTGCATTGCAAAGGAAAATGTAAATTGGAATGAACTTATCTCTGTGGTTGAAAACTCCTCTATACAGTACAAAAATCCTCCAAAATTATCAGAGGGCTTTGGAAGAAACTTTGCCAAGGTATACAAGCCAATGGCGAAAAGCTCTATCGATAATACAGCCAAGAGATCTGGGCAGGTTCCATTAAGTAACACTTTCGGTTTCCTTGTGAGGCAATCATTTAATCAAGGCAAGTGGTTTTTTTTTTTTTTAAAGAAAGGTACACACATACACAAGGGAAAGGGTTGTGCAATAGGCAGAGAAAGTTACACTATCAGGTATATGTTTGGAAATGAAAGAGTTCTGAGCAGTCAGATGACCAAAGTCTTTGGCCACAGGACAACAGCATCCACCAAAATAAACAGACCATATTACCATGCTGCAGGAAGGATTTCCCAGCCAATCTACCCAACTTGCTTGCCTCAAATATATCTTTGTTTGCTTCATCAGGAAGTTACTGGGATGTGGCTTCAGGACAGCCATTGAGACATGAGTGAGTCTAAGCCAGTGTCTCTCAATTTCAGCCACATTAAAATGGGTGGACTTCAACTCCCAGAATTCCCCAGCCAGCATTGGAATTCTGGGAGTTGAAGTCCACGCCTCTTAAAGTTGCTGAGATTGACAGATACTGGTCTAAACCTTCTCTCTACAGGAACGTTTGCTAGATTCCAGCATTCCATTCTCGATCATGATGGAAAAAAAGTCTATCAGGAACCCTGCTCTGAATAAGCCTATTTGGTATGCTAGGATAACAACTTCCAGAATTCCCAGCCAGCAGGGTTGAACCGTTTTGACATCGTAATTGATGATCCCAGAGAAACCAAGTGGGATGAGTGCCACTGCCACATCAGTGGAGCTCCAGGTTTATCCCAACTGGAGAACCGGAGGGCTGCATCATCAGTTGGCGTCCATGCTCACATTTCCCTGCAATCAAGGGCCACTTGCCACTTTGTGCCAAGTCTACAATCCTAAAAACATTCATCTCACTAGAAAGCCCACTGACGTCAATGAGCTCAGGCCAGAATAATTTGAAGGGGGAAAATATTTGAGGAATATAGCCAAAAGAAGAATCTGTCTCTGGAGGCAGTCTTCCTTGGAAAAGGCATATATCTTTTTTTTTCCCCCCAGTCTGCAGATTCAGCATCTTACTCAGGATTTTTTTAAAAACCTTGTTTTTATGCTTGGGGGGGGGGGGGGGGGAGAGAGAGATTATTGACAGAGAAGTACAGACTGTAGGCAGTAATTTTAAGAACTACAGGGTAGGCCCGAGATAGGGAATTCCAGCACAAAAGATATAATTGGTAGAAGGAAGGACAGGTTAATTTGGTCTCAGGGGAGGAACTTATGAAGGCTTTAGAAACAGAAATTGATTTTTTAAAAAAAAAATCTGTGCAGTTATTTCAGATTTGGGCTGAATTTGGACTGATATGATATTAAGTATATTGAATCTAACATGTGAAACAAATAAAACTTTGGGAAAAGTGAGTTCTTGGATATTTGTTCCCTGATCTTCAAACTTTAATTGTGTGGCTGAGGGGAGATTATGTGTGTCTGTGTCTATATTTGTGTGTGTCTCCTTTTTTAAGTTTAATGTCTGTGGAGATTTTCAGTCATCCAGGTGATGGTTGTTTTTCAAAAGGCAACTGGACTTTGTTTTTCCTTGAAGATGTTTTGCTTCTCATCCAAAAAGCTTCCTCAGTTCTGACTGAATTGTGGAGATGAAAGGGATTTATATTCCTTGCAGTCATCTGGCCATTAGCACTCTTTCTGAGAGTCGTTGAGACCACGTTGAGGCCACTTTTTAAAGTTTACTTACTAATCTTGTCATCAGAATGAAAGTTTAGACTTTTAGTTTAGTTTCATGTCATATATTAAGGAAAATTCTCCAGAAACAATGTGACACTAAATATTATTTCTGTGCCTTTTAAATATATTTGCTATTTATTCAAGGTCTCAGCCCCATAACATATGTATACTGGAATAAGGAGGCAGATGTAAGAAAGGCAAAGCAAAAATCATAGTTCACCATCACAAGACCTTAGACATAAACAAATCTTCAAAATTAGAAAATATCTATTATATTTAAGCCATACTTCTTTTCAGTATATCCAATATTGGCAGTATGGCATTTGGTCAGGGTTCACAAAGTGTCATCCACAATTGCTTAAAATTGAATTATTTTTCATTTCATCTAAAACTAGTCCAAAACCTGCAGAGAAGTTCTTAGTTGCTTTTTCAGAGAAGTGATTGTGGCTTGTAAACCGTGATTAATTGCTTAATGTACAGACAATCAACTCTTATTCAACAAATTGAGATTAAGAAAACACTGGCTTAGTACGATATATGAATTTTCAGTAAGTGTTTCGTTCTCTGTGTTTACCTAATACAGGTAGTCCTTGACTTACAACAGTTCACTTAGTGACCGTTCAAAATTACAACGGCACTGAAAAAAGTGACTTATGACAATTTTCCACACTTATGACCGCGGTCACATGATTTACATTTGGCTGCTTGACAACTGACTCACATTTATGACGGTTGCAGTATCCCAGGGTCTTGTGATCCCCTTTTGCAACCTTCTGACAAACAAAGTCAATGGGGAAACCTGATTCACTTGACAACCATGTTACTAATTTAACAACCCCAGTGATTCACTTAACAAATTTCCTGACAGTTAGAACAATTAATCAGTGGAACAGCTTGCCTCCAGATGTTGTGAATGCTCCAACATTGGAAGTTTTTAAGAAGATGTTGGATAACCATTTATCTGAAGTGGTGTAGGGTTTCCTGCCTAAGCAGGAGGTTGGACTAGAAAACCTCCAAGGTCCCTTCCGACTCTGTTATTCTATTCTATTCTAAATGTGGCAAGAAAAGTTGTAAAATGGGACAAAACTCACTTAACAAATTTCTCACTTAGCAACATAAATTTGGGGCTCAATTGTGGTCATACGTTGAGGGCTACCTATATATATAAGCTTATAAAGCAAATTTAACAAACTTTTTGGCTGCTGTCTGTTACCAAATTAGGCTGAACTGCTTTAATCTGTGTATGTGTATGTCTCTTCAGGACTTTCTATTCAACCCAAAAAACCCGAGAATCCCATCCCTTTGACTTGTGTGAAAGCATCCAGTTCAGGCATGCTCCTTCGATAAGGCTATACAAGCACACCCACACTTTCCATTCCAGAGACTTAAGCTGTGATGAGAAGAATTTAGAGTTTTGCAATGCTCCTCACCTTTTGCCTTAAGTCACAATTATAAATTCTGGTGTGCAAATCCAGTTCTAATCTCAGCAAGGTTTGTAGCGCCCCCAGTCTTCAAGCCATCTGGTGGACCATTCCTGTTTTCAATTGTATAGAGTCACTGACTGAGGTGCCAGTCAACAGCAGACAAATGGACTCTCCCATCAAGATGTGGAAAGTGTAGGATTGTCAATTCATTGGTCTCATGTCACATGTGAGTGAAGTAGGATAATTTGAGCCTGTATGCATCGAGTGAGAACTCTGGATTGATTTGTTCAAAAATTTCTTTCCTTCCTTCCTTCCTTCCTTCCTTCCTTCCTTCCTAAACAAAAGTAGACCTGATAGGACAAATCTGTGAATGAAATCCAACAATTGAAGGATACCAGTTGTTCAAAAGTACTAGAACCCCTACAAGGGGAGGGATTGTTGCATTATAAGCTGGAAATGGTAAAAATATTCATAGTGATGAATTTACTGGAATTATTGAGGTCATCTGCATTAAAACAGGTAGAAGACAACATACAAGCAGTACTGATGTTGGTATTTATTATAGACTACCAAAAGAAGAAGTGGCTGATGTTTTCTAAAACCAGCTGCAAATCTTTCAGAGAGTCATGAAGTAGAAGCAGTGGAGAACATGAATTACCCTGACAGCTGTTGGGAGGCAAACTCTGGCAAAATCATGGTAGTTGTAGCAAATTCCTGGCCCGCTTTGACAACAACTTCCTACTTCAGAGGATGGAAAGAAACACAAGGGAATCAACTATCCTTGACATCATTCTGATGTGGTTCTTGACATCATCCACTCCAGAAAAGTGGAAGTAATGGAAATTTTGGAGCACCAAGTTGGAATTCTTGATATTAAGGGAAAGTAAAACCAAGTGTAATCAAAAAGCTGATTCTAAAATAGGAGAATTTAATGGATAGAAGTTCTTTATGTATAGACAAAAAAGACACCTATAATAAAAGGACAACTGGAAATATTGGCAGCATAGGGAAGGGGGGGAAGCAATTTGGCTGTATTAAATTCTATTAAATGACTTATTTGAATATGCTGATATTAGAGCGTGCATGTGTGCTGCTTTTTGGGCTCCCTAATTGTGAGATGAATATCAGAGCATGCTGGTTCAGTGGCAGAACTAGTTCAAGAATGAGCTGCTTCAGGAATGTGAAGAAAGCTAGAGGCCGTTTCCTCTGAGAGGAAAACAACTTCTGGAAGGTCCTTCTCTACCTTGGGAGCTAAAGAACTGTTAGTGCTACAGCCCCCACGATTCTCATCCAACATGGCCAAAGACTATGGAAACTAAAGGAAAATGGGTTCATAGTGCCAGCACATCTGGAGAGAAGTCAGTTAGAGAAAGACATCCTTTGAGAAACAGTTGTCTTGGCTTTCTTAGTCTACATTTGCTCCTCAACCTTCAGATGCCACATGGGAATTTTTCTTCTTTACACAAAATTGGGGGGGGGGGAGAGAAACTGGAAGAAAAAAATCTCTCACTCCTTGACATATGAAAATGTTGTTGTTATTGTTAAAATTGAGCATTTTTTTCCCTAATATATGGAAATGAATATTTATTTTTCACCTCTTATATACTCTCTGGAAGCATCTCGCCACAGCTGCATAACGTTGGCCTTCTCGTTTTCATGTAAAGAAGAGGATGTAGAAATATTTGCTCTTCTGATTAGCAAGCTTTGGAATATCTACCTAAAACAGATGTGGAGAAGACTCAGAACATACTGTATGCCTGGCTTGGTAGTCTTGGATCCGGTAGTCCTTGTTTGAGTAATGCCATTGGCTTTCAAAGCAAATAATCTAGTACAGGAATGTTAAGATTCCTCTGTTCCCCTAGGACGATACCACTGATTGTTGGATCCTGCACAGCTATACTTTCTTGAATGCGTTGCTGAACACAGAATGGAATTCCATGCATCTGCTTCAGATTACCATACAGGCTCTACTTGAATAATTATTTAATTATTCTCCTTTTTACTCCCTTCTGGTGTCCTCAGTGTGCTCTTTTCTGGCTGTGAAGATTCATTTGAAAATTCTCTCTAGAAACTACCACTCCTTACATGAGGTCAACGTGCAAAAAGGCAAAATCTCAGCACTTTTTTTTTTTTAAAGAAACACTATAGACCTCTATGAATTATATCCTGAATTTCATCAGTATTAGGCTTCTTTCTATTAGACATCCTTGCTTTAATGAACTGGAAATCAATTTTTATTTCATTTGATCTGACGGCTTATGTGCAGGTTTATAGCTGTGTTTTTGGTCAGCCATATTCAATGTTTATCAAGAATCTTTCAGGATCTTCATTTCTGCCAATTTTACCTCTGTTCTCTGCTCCAGAAGAATATATTTCTCTTCTCATTTATTGTATAGACCAGCTGTAATTAAAAGGAAATTGAGACAACCCAGTCAGTAACTAAACTGAGACAGATATCTGAAATAGTTCATGAACATACTGCTGACATTTAACATATTATCGCAATTTGTTACTGTAATGGTGTGTGAAAATGATTTTGCCCCTGCTTAGGAAACAATCAGACAACAGAAGGGGTAACCTACTAAACAATCAGAGAAAGAAACATAGATAGATGTCATTCCTCCCAAGTAAACCTGACAGAATACATGACCAGATGAGCTCATTCTACTTTTTTGTAAGGCTATATCCATAGAATCTTGCAACTCTAAAGATACAAATCTCCCACTGTCACTTTTAGCTGCCTGATCCATTAGGGTAGGTCCTTCCTAAGTTTCTTTCTGGATCAAGTTGATTATTTTTTTAGTTAAAAGGATAGTAATTTGGTAGGTTTTTTTAAAGAAACTTATATAAATACAACATTAAAAGGCCTAAAGATAAAATACATATCTTAAGAAATCTAAAAATAAAATGCCACTTTGTGATCTATCACCATATAAATTAATAATAATGCCCGATGTATTTTTAGATAAACACTTTTTTTCAATAGTTTTTGTAAGTACAGGTCTCCCATGAACTTTTCTAAAATTCTTGGAGATGGAAAAATCAATGAAGAAATTCAAAATGTCATATGAGACGTTTTAGGGGTTTATTACTTTCAGCTACTGAGTCATTTAAAAGCATCTTAAATTATTCATATGGATATAAAATAATGGGGACCTCAAAAGAGTTTTGCACAATTCGTATTTGATCTTCTGCACACTTCCACTCCTCTGTCTGTGAAAAAGGACACAGGGGAATAACATTTGCACAAACCAAAACATATCTTCGGGGGGGGGGGGGGAACCCTCAATAATCTCAGTTTTTAATTTACTTTTAAATTAAAAGTTATACTTCTTTTCTTTCTTTTCTTTTTTCCTAACAGTTCACATACAAATGCCTCCTTAAAAAAAAAGGAAGGGCCAGTGAAGTCTCCATCAACAAGTTAAGTGGAAGTTATTAATAAAATCCTGCTTAATGGCTACTAGCCATGTCTATTGGGCTGAGATTCCAGCAGTCTGGAATTCCAGCAGTAAAGTAACTGCTAGTACTTTATTTGCTAACAGAGTCGATCCCATCACAATGAAGAGGGAAGATGTGAATGACATCTAAGAATACAGGTAGTCCTCGATTTACAATAGTTCACTTAGTGACCGTTCAAAGTTACTGAAAAAAGTGACTTAGGACCATTTTCCACACTTACGACCGTTGCAGCATCCCCGTGGTCACATGATTTACATTTTGGATGCTTGATAACTGACTCACATTTATGACAGTTGCAGCTTCCCGGGGTTCATGTGATCACCTTCTGCAACCTTCTGACAAGCAAAGTCAATGGGGAAACCAGATTCACTTAATAATTGTGTTACTAATTTAACAACCACAGTGATTGACTTAACAAATGTGGCAAGAAAAGTTGTAAAACTCACTTGACAAATTTCTGACTTAGCAACATAAATTTGGGGCTCAATTGTGGTCGTAAGTTGAGGACTACCTGTAAAAGTACTATGAAGAAGTATGAAGAAACTCAAAGGGCAGATTCGATGAGCTGGTAAATCTATTTTTGCCATCATTTTCTATGTTTCTATGTTTAAGACATGAACTGGTAGTAAAAACAAAAAATGAATCACAGTAAACAGCATATGGCTGTTGCATCCTGAATAGCAACATGGTGAATTTCCTAACTAACACCCTACTTTAGTATTCTTTTGATACAATGGTATGATAGAAGGACATTATTTTGCATAGTAAAGGAAAAATGAATTTGTGGTTGCATATTATTTGTTGTGGCTTAAACTAGTCTAGATGCAAGCCAAATGATTTTTTTTTACAGATCCATCAGTGATCTGTCAAGGTTAAGACGATCTGCCTCCTTTTGCTACACAGGTATTACTATGAGCATAGAAATGAGATCTAACAGTTCAGGTCATCACAAATTACCAGCTAGAGTAGAGTAGAGTAGAGTAGAGTAGAACTAGAATAGAATAGAATAGAATAGAATAGAATAGAATAGAATAGAATAGAATAGAATAGAATAGAATAGAATAGAATAAATACTATATACATTATTTATCATATCATATCATATTAATTCATAGTATTTATTCAAGAGATAAAAGAAAGTGAACCAAGTAGGTAACTTGAAGCTCCTCATAAGAACAAACTCTTGACAACCAGTTGTAGTGGATTTTGAGAATTCACTAAGCCATGTAATATTTCATTTCAGACTTACCAGGTTGAATACATAGGAAACACAACCAGATAAGATAATTCTGCTTTATTGTGAGGCTACATTAAACAGAATCTTGCAACTCTGAAAATAAAGTTCTCCCTATCTTCTTTACATCTCAAGAAAGTCTTGGCTTGTAACACATGGATTTAACTGTAGTTGAAAAGAAGTGTGGATAATTGATGTGGCAGAACCAAGGGATAGTAGAAGACAAGATATTGAAGAAGATCACAAAGTATCAAGATCTGAAAACCGAAGTGGGAAGATTATTGCATAAACCAGCCATGGTGGCCCCAATGGTTATTGGCACACTGAGTTGCATACCAAAAAATCTTGGACGGCACTTAAAAAATCTGCACATTGACAAAATTTCCATCTGTCACTTGCAAAAGGCCACACTGCTGGGATCGACGCATACCCTACACTGATACCTCACAACAACCTGGGTTTTTGGAAAGAACTCACTACATATGAATGCCAAAGGCCAACACCAGTTTAAGAACTGGCAGCCATAACTTCACATTGCTTTGTACATCCTGAATTATGGTCATTGTTAAAGCAAGAGAAAACCAAGGCAATGCTGATCTGGTTTCAGGTTTCTGATAAATCTGAATGCTTGGTGATTTCATTGTGGATAACTTGCTGGGTAATTGGACCCTGATTTGCTCTGAAAGGTTTGCCAAAGTTCATGATCCTGAGCTTAAATTCTGAACCACTCTGAAGCAAATTGTGGTTTTCAGCAAAATTAAACCAGATTTGGTGGTTTGGACCCCAAAGATACAAGTTAGGTGTTAGTTTGATCCCCCCCCTTTTTTTTTTTTTGCATTTAGAAAGCGAAACTGAAAACATATAAAGTAGTTCATACATAATCATAACTTGAAATGAGATGCAAGGGAAGAATAGTGTTTTTAACTTTTTCTATTTTTTCTTCTATTAAAATCTTGCTCATAAAGACCCACGAACAAGGTAACTTGTTATGGTTTTTTTTAAAGTACTTCCTCATACTGATGTTCCCTAGAATTTAATTTAATATATATATGGTATATGAATTCACCAAGTTCTAAATCACCTTTCTGGAATTAAAGCTATTATAAAATATTACACAAATAAACCACAAATATTTTTTTTGAAATCACAATTGTGCTCACCCAGGCAGATCTAATGGTATAATCATACACTTCTGTATTCAAATACAAATATATCGAAAGAAAACAGTGATAGGAATCTAAATGAACATTATACAAACGGCAAGTTTTCAGAAGGATTTTTAATAGAAAAGTCCCAAAGGTGTTTTTTCAAGCGGCAACTGGATTTTCTGGTTTTTCTTTGAAGACGTTTCGCTTCTCATCCAAGAAGCTTCTTCAGCTCTGATTGGATGGTGGGGAATGGAAGGATTTTTAAGAGCCGAGGTGGCGCAGTGGTTAGAGTGCAGCACTGCAGGCTACTTCAAGCTGACTGCTAGCTGCAGTTCGGCGGTTCAAATCTCACCAGCTCAAGGTTGACTCAGCCTTCCATCCTTCTGAGGTGGGTAAAATGAGGACCCAGATTGTTGGGGGCAATATGCTGACTCTGTGAACCACTTAGAGAGGGCTGTAAAGCACTATGAAGCGGTATATAAGTCTAAGTGCTATTGCTATTGCTATTTATTCTTTGCAGACTGCACTACTCAGGTGACCCTGATAACACAGATAAACTTCCAGGTGGCCTTAAATAGGATGCAAATGACCAGCCATCTGAAAGTCCATTTGCCTCTTGAAAAAGCACCTTTGGGAAAACCATGACCTGGATGACTGAGAATCTCCATAGACATTAAATAGAAAAGAAATCCCTGCCTACTGTGCCACTGTGTTCTAGTGACCTATCGTCTAATATCTTGCAATGACTGATTTCTACATAAGGGCAGGTTTGTATGAGGCAGATATACCTTTACATTGCTGTATTCCCAGCTTTTTTTTAGGACTTTAAAGAATGAAAACAGCATTGGATTGGGCTTTGGTCTGGTGCCCCAGTTTACTTAGAACAATTAATCAATGGAACAACCTGCCTCCAGAAGTTGCGAATGCTCCAACACTGGAAGTTTTTAAGAAGAGATTGGACAACGATTTGTCTGAAATGGTATCATCGGCTCAAGGTTGACTCAGCCTTCCATCCTTCTGAGGTGGGTAAAATGAGGACCCAGATTGTTGGGGGCAATATGCTGACTCTGTAAACTGTTTAGAGAGGGCTGTAAAGCACTATGAAGCGGTATATAAGTCTAAGTGCTATTGCTATTGCTATTGCTATAAAGCTTCCTGCCTGAGCAGGGGGTTGGACTTGAAGACCTCCAAGGTCCCTTCCAGCTCTGTTCTTCTGTACTTCTCAAGAATCCTGGCACAGTGCTCAAAGGACTGCATAATCTTGCAACTAGCAGCCGAGTATGCATCAGATTTAGAGGGATAGGAGTGCACCTCCACTTGGCAGTTCAACCTATGACAGGTAAATGAGAGCAAGAGAAGGTAGATGCCTTGGTGATAAAAGGTTTGCTTTAGGACTGTTGGCTGTAGTCATCATGAAGTCATAGATTTAGTGTATCTCAGAGAGATACTGGAAGAGGATGGGTTCCCACTGAAGTGGTACTTTGATTTATTTTTCGAAAGTTCTCTTTGCTTGCCCAGTCCTGCCCTGTATTGTGCAAAACTGGGCTGCTTCTTCAAATCTCATCAACAAATTTCTCTTTTGTGCATTCAACTTTCTATTACATGAGGCCAAAAGGATATGGCTCCAAGCTGTACAACCATATAGTGAGTATGGTCAGCCAGGGAGGAATTATACTGGGTGTATTAAGCTGTGCTTGGATACTGATTTATATCACATCTACTGGCATTGTTACTTTTACTCTCGCCAGTTTTTAAGTTATGCCATCAAAAAGGGCATAAGCCAATATCCAATGAGTAGTGATTTTTGCCTTTATAACAAGACTCAGCTGAGGGAACATGTAATGTTGCATTGCTCATTATATAGAAACATAGAATCAAGTACTATCATGTTTAGGATGGAACGATTTTATATCTGCTTTTGTTAGTCCAAATATTCAATGGCGTGGTGGCCTAGTGGTGAAGATGCTCACCTCCCATTCAGAAGGTTGAGAGTTCAATCCTAGGTAGCGGCTGATGTTTCTCTCCTAGGGTGCAAAGAAAAAATAGCTGCTGTGAACTCTGCTTGGTGTCAGGAAGGGCATCTGGCCAGTTGTTGTTGCTCAGGTCCATCCAGTCGCCCTGACTCTACCCTGAATTAAGGGATTACAGGATCATTAAAAAGGGAGAATTTGTTAATCCTAACATAGCACAATGGAAGACTCGTGCATATAGTCCTGTAATGTTCATAATGTGTTATTTCTGGACTTTGTGGTTAAAATGTTGGCAGAAAACTAATTTGGGTGAGTGTTTCATTTTGCTTTGTATGTAGAGTATATGTACACACACACACACACCACACACACACACACACACACACACACACACACTGCATTAATTGTTGTAGCAGCAATACCATTCCCCCCCCACCCCCGGTGATCTGTACATGTCCCATCCTGGTATTGTTTTGAAAACATAGTTTTGTTCTCAGGTCAGGCCTGTGTGTAGGGTGGCTGTGATCCCTTTCTAGTTATGGATGAGGTTTGTTTGTGGTATACTCTGTTTGTTTTGGAGGTTTCGGAATTTTCATGATTTTTTTTAAGTTTATTTTTTATCATGTAAGCCACCTAGAGTCATTGAAGCTGGGCAGCATCTCAATTCTACAAATGCGGACATAAATAAATAAGACCACCAGTTTTATTAGGTTTTAATAGGGTGAAAACTGCCTTACCATGGTGACTCTTGCTAAGCAGTTGCTCCTCCATATATTCACTGATAGAGATTACTCTTGTTAACAGAGGATGGAGCGTGTTGGCCTCTGGAAAAACATGGGGTTTGAAGTAGTGTGAGATTCCACAGGAGTGATCTGTCCATTAGAACTATGCAATCTTGTTCACACATGAATGACACATATAATGAATATAAATATGTGAACTAGGCTTGCATCTCATCAGATTGACAACTATGCCTGGATCCGGTGGGAATAGTGATAGCCAAACAGCTGTGAAATTCAAGGCAACTTCTTCAACTCTAGAATATTATACTGCTCGAAGAAGAAAATAAGTACAGATGGACTTAACTGATGATCAACCCTGCCAAGGGGAGTGAGGACTCAATGTAAACAAGTCAGTTACAGTATTATTGTTTCCCTCTGTTTGGCTTCTTTTAATCCCTCCAATCTCACAGGTCATATTTCTCATCTGGATCCTCCACATGCAGGGGACGCAGGGACTTACTTTTGCTAAAAGATCTTGATTCTTATTATCAAATAAGACAGCATATATTGACCTTGAAGTATATGCAAAATACAGTTGACATTAAAATATTCATCCATTGGTAGGTCTTCCTTTATTTTTTCATTTTACTATTTTATTTTATTATTTTAATTTTATTTCATTTTATTTATTTCATTTTATATTGTATTTATTTTATTTTATTATTTTATTTTAAGATGGGAGTGTAACAGTCACGTTCGCCAAGAACTACTGGCTGGCAACTCCTTATTAGAAATGACATGATGGGTTAGGGGAAAAAGGACAATGTATGTATCATTTGCTGCCTCTTGATTAGAAGAGAGTATAGATCACCTAACTTTGTTATCTTCTCCCTAACCTTTTAATGTCTGAGCAAGGAGTAGCACCTGGTTAACTTTGTTGACCAGAAGTTAAGCAGAATTGTACCTGATTAGTATTTGGTTGGGAAATCCCAGGGCTGCAGGTTAGACTACCAAAAAAAAAAAAAACCCCCACAGAAAAATCACTGTTCAAGTATATAATTATCTTAGAACTATATTCTTTTCTTAATATTATAACTAGGATGCAAATTTGAGGATATTTTTACCTTTCCTTAATCTTTT
The DNA here is from genome assembly GCA_003457575.1 of Thermophis baileyi. NCBI lineage: Eukaryota > Metazoa > Chordata > Lepidosauria > Squamata > Dipsadidae > Thermophis > Thermophis baileyi. The sequence goes on from QLTV01003430.1 coordinate 1,971,665, forward strand.
ATAATCAGTTATGACAGTAGTATTTTTGTGAGAGGAAGGAAGGAAGGAAGGAAGGAAGGAAGGAAGGAAGGAAGGAAGGAAGGAAGGAAGGAAGGAAGGAAGGAAGGAAGGAAGGAAGGAAGGAAGGAAGGAAGGAAGGAAGGAAAAAAATGTTTGAGGAAAAATAAATTCTGATCTCAATAGCAACTTTAATATTAACAGTGCTTCAGTATTAATTTAGTATTATTTAGTTGTGTTCTTTCTTAGCGGATTCTTGAGAAATATACCAGAGTAGATTGTAAGTTAAAACTATTTCAATGTAGTTTTACACTTAGCACATTCTCAAGCTTCCGTTTTGTCTTCTTCTGTGCTTCCCTGCCAAGTCCTTCCTTTTCCTGTCTGCTTCAATATCTCCTAGGACCAGAGGTGGGTTGCTCCCGGTTTGGACCGGATCTACAGAACCAGTAGCGGGAATTTCCCCCCGCTCGCCAAACTGGGAGCGATGGCTGGCTGGCCACGCCCATGAACCGGGTCTCTCGGCAGCGCCACAGGCGCCGCCATAGGTGCCGCAATTTTGTTTTTGGCATCTGCGCATGCGCAGAAGCTGGATTTTTGGCACTGTGCATGTGTGCACGGCCGCGCGGGAGGAAGCGAACCGGCGGCGAGGTAAGCTAGAACCCACTCCTGCCTAGGACCTTAGTACTACTTTACATTAGATATGCTCAGATATTAATTTAGGTATGCCCAGAATGAGAACACTGGAAATATGTGACTCACAGATTTAAGACCAATTTACTATGCTGTTTTTAAAATTCATATGGTGTCCTTTAACAGATCAAAAACTGATCTACAGACAAACTAAGGACAAGCAGAAATAAAATTAAATAATGCTATAATATATATCACACATACATATAGCAGTACATAACTGAAAGCAGTAATAGATCTCATGGACAAGTTCCAAATCAGTAGATCAAACTATTAGGTCAAACCTATAGCTCTGTAATTGAATCTCTGATCCAATTAAATTTGGACCAAAGCAACAAAACCACCAAGGATTATCTGGATTGGAAGGGGGTGAGTTTTTCTCTTGCTTCATGATCAACCTTATTACCAAAGCTGCTTTTCCTATATTTGCCCAGAGGAAGAAAATGATGTCTTCAGAATGGATTTCACCAATAGGATTTTATTTTATTTCTCTAATTTATATAGCTGACCATCTCACAAAACAATCTATCATTATTAGTAACTCATTGTTTTTTTATTATTATTATTCACAATTGTATCACAGCGGCCAGTTGTGTCACCAGATTTGGCATTAATTACTAGTCGAGCCCCATCCGGGGGCCTAGGACGTCGTAATGTATTTCCGAAGTATATGTGCGGAACCGAGCAGTTCGGCTTTCTGCATTGGGCTGATGGTGATTTGTTCAATTTTGAGCTGTTTCAAATGTATTTCCAGTGTTTTGGGGACAGCACCCAGTGTTCCAATCACCACTGGAATTACCACTGCTGGTTTGTGCCATAATCGTTGAATTTCGATTTTTAAATCCTGGTATTTTGAGATTTTTTCGTTTTTTTTTTCTTCGACCCTGCTATCACCTGGTATTGCGAT
>QLTV01003430.1:1986798-2006887 GCA_003457575.1 Thermophis baileyi
AAAACCCCACTGGCAGTTAAAAGGAAGGAACAGCTGCAATTCTCACATTGCTCCTAGAAGCACGAGGCTGAAGACACAAGCCTGTTAACCAGCCTGATGATGACGAATGATATAATATATATATTATAATATCACACCTCCAACTTCACGCGGGAGAAAACCCGAATAACCATAGACCTACATACAAATACCCGCGAAAACCTCAAAAAACAAATATATATATATGAATATATACACACACACACACACACACACACACACACACAAACACACACACACACACACACACATATATATATATATATATTCTAAAATTAGATAGTGAGTCTCCTGGATATTACCACTCCACTGAAGCCACACCATTCAAATTCATTTATTCCTGACAATTAGTCTGGATGGAGTATTATTATTTTTTTCTGTTCTAACTTCTAATCTAGGAAAGAAAACATATGCATGGAGGTTAGGAAAAAAAAGAGAGAACAGAAACTATTTGGGTGGCTTTTTACAAAGCGACATTTTCGAACGCCCCCCATGCTTCCTACTTTTAGAGCAGGGACCAAGTCTGGAAGACCACAAGAAAAGCCACTGTGAATATTTCTAGCCTGCTCAAATTTCAAGGCAGCCTTCTGCATCTCATTAGATGGCTTGGCTTTGGGATATTCCTAGTTCAGAGGCTTCGTCTTACAGCTGAGACAAGCATCTGAAGCAAACGGCCCAGGATACGTGATGTATCTGTTTAGTTTTTGTCATAATTTATGTGGGGCTCATGGAATGGGATGGCAGGAGGATCAGTATGATGGGTCTCATCCTCCACTGGGGGATTCACTAAAAAATGTCAGCATTTAACTCCAAGGTTAACTTCAGATCAACAATCAAGTAAACAATACCCCAATCAAGAAACTGCCAAAGAGCCATCAGTAAACAGCCCAACCAAAGAATCTTTAAGACCGCCCCCACCCACACAGACAGGCAAGTCACCAAAATATAAACTGACAGCAAACAGCACTCCTTACTGGCACTGAGGATATTACCTACTTAGGGTAATGGAACGTCTGCAAGAATACAAGCAAGCTCAGTGAGAGCACTCGCTGATTATGTGACACAGGAACCTGCGACTGTGCAGAATTCATCTCATGATGGCAACTCAGACTACTGGAACTCCCATGATAAGTCAGAATGGTTCATATGATGGTACATCTTATGCCATGCCACTTAGCAATGGAATTCCCATCAACAAGTGAGGACACAGTATGGAAATCAGCGGTGGGTTGCTCCCGGTTCGGCCTGGTTCTGCGAACCGGTAGCGGTGGCGGCGGGAGGCTCTGCCCACCCGCCCAGGACGCTTCTGCGCATGCACAGAAGCATCGCACGCAAGCGCGAGCGCACGAACCGGTAGCAACCGGTTTTAGAACCCACTACTGATGGAAATGGATTGTAATGGGAAGAAAGAGTATGGCAATAGGGAATAGGATGCCCCATCTAGTTTAAATGAAAGCAATTTCTGCGGGTTCCAAATCATCACTGGATGATTTGTTGGGAGTTTGGTGTTTTCAGCCCTGAAACATACTCACATTGCGAACAGAGGAGAAGCAGAGTTACACTTGCTTCCCTGTTAAATCTAGGAAACTTATGTTTTATGAAACATACTCACATTGTGAACAGAGGAGAAGCAGAGTTACACAGTGAAAACTTGCTTCCCTGTTAAATCTAGGAAACTTATGTTTTTAGAAAAGGAGATTGGCTGAATTCTGTGAAGTAGACATTCGTGTTCAGAAGAGCTAAGCTTGAAAAACTGAAATTTAAGCAGTAGCAGGGCAACTCAGAAGTCTTGAAATCTCTAGACAGTGAATTTATATTTCTAAGTCTTTATATTTCTAAGAACAAAAATTAACCAAATTAAACTGGGCAAAGCACTGGGGACATCTAGGATAGTAATCATCTCCTGAGCCAGTAAAAACTCTATGACCTTTCAATTGTAATGATGAGTAACATAATTCTGTAGAAATTCTTGATCCCTATTTCTATTCCAGAAAAAAAAATATTTATTGTGATTCAAATTGCAATGATCCAGTAGATTTTCTTCTGATTAGAAAAATATGGACCTCAAACAACAAGCTTTTAATGGCACAGTACTGTATATACCATAAATAATGTCTTCACTACAGAAACCAATTGAAAATATTTGTAGTAAATTTAGGGTGAATATCAGCAGTGGGTTGCTCCCGGTTAGGACCGGTTCTTAGAACCGGTAGCGGCGGTGGTGGGAGGCTCCGCCCACCTGCCCAGGACGCTTCTGCACATGTGCAGAAGCGTCGCGCGAACCGGTAGTAAAGGGTTTTAGAACCCACTACTGGTGAATATGCCCTTTTGCCAAAGTATGTGACAGTACTGGTAATGTTTTATTATTTTGGGCTCTGAGCAGCATTTTATTTTAAAAAATATAAAACATTACACAAAGGAAACTATTCCTTGAAAAAATAAACAGGGAGAGGGGGGAACCAGAGACAACACTTGGAAAGCTACTTAAAACTCGTGGAAATCAGGAAGTTGTTCTGCAAGAAAACAAGCAAGCTCACAGAGCACCAAGGACCCCTCATTTCAACCCTGAGCTACAAATATTCTCCTTTATTGGTATCACATAATCAGTATTTGGGCCCACTTGCCAGCTTTCCCATTGACTTTGCTTGTCGGAAGCCAGCAGTGAAGGTCACAAATGGTGATGACATAACCAGGGCATGCAGCAGTGTCATAAATTCATGCTAGTTGCTTAGTGCCTGAATCATGATCACATTACTATGGGGCAGTGGTGAAATCCAATTTTTTTTTACTACCTGTTCTGTGGGCGTGGCTTGGTGGGCATGGTGTGGCTTGGTGGGTGTGGCTTGGTGGGCATGGCAGGAGAAGGATACTGCAAAATCTCCATTCCCACCCTACTCCAGGGGAAGAATACTGCAAAATCCCCATTCCCTCCCCACTACTGGGGGAAGGATATTGCAAAATCTCCATTCCCACCCCACTCTGGGGCCAGCGAGAGGTGGTATTTGCCGGTTCTCCGAGCTACTCAAAATTTCCGCTACCGGTTCTCTGAACTACTCAAAACTTCCGCTATCGGTTCTCCAGAATCTGTCAGAATCTGCTGGATTTCACCCCTGCTATGGGGATACTGTGACAGTTGCAACTATGAGAACCTATTGTAAGTATCCCATTGTTCAGCACCATCATAACTTTGAGCAATCACTAAATGAATGTATGTTGAGCGAGAACTATCTTTATGGCCTTTAAGTAAGGGGGGATCTGTGAAAACTGTGAGCATCGCTAATTAAAAGACCACTCTGATTTCTACATGACACAGAGCCATCATAAGAGCCTGTGTGCCACAACTGCCAAGGATGTATAAAGGTAATTTCAAAAGAGCAAGGGCACAGTCCAAACAAGCATTTCATGTTACCAGCCATCATGATGGAAAGCAAGAGATGGAAAAGTATCATTTCAAGAGGTGACTGAAAATCTCAACCTTTTTATTCATATTCAGTTTGGCTCAGAGCAGCCTATTAAATGGCACTGCTGTATTGCATAATATGAACCATCTGGCTTAAGACACAAGTGGTGGTAGTGGTGTTGTTGCCATGCCTGAAAGGCCTGGAAAGGATGTCTTCTGGGGCTTACCTCACCCACCCAGCTTCTCTCCCCTGCCCTTCTGTCCTGCTGATCTCACTCCCTCCAACCACAAAGCATGCCCTTTCTCCCCATTTGCTCTTTTTCAGACCTTGCATTATCAACTACTAATAAAAATTCTGGTAAGGAAATTTTTCATGACCTGTGTTATTAAAAGTGTCATGATGTCATCTCTATCAGATAGACGAGACCAGAAATCCATGCCACAAAAAGGCTAGCTTTTATTGATACTGGTTGTAATAACAGCACCTTGCAAGTCTGAGTGTGTGGTACCACCCCCCTTCTTATACTCATGTTAATTAGGGAGGTGCAGCCCCAGAAGAAAAAACAGGAGTCACCTACAACATACAATGTAAGAACTGCAACAACCACAATGTAGGACAAAAAGGCAGAAGGCTGGCAGAACGCATCCATGAACACCAACTGGCAGTCAGAAGGCATGACGAAAATTCTTTAATTTCACAACATATAGATAGATTTAACCATAGTTTCAATTGGGAAAATGTGACAATCCTAGACCAGGCCAAGTCCAAAAATGTCAGGGAATTTCTAGAAGGCTGGCACTCTGACAAATCAGCCATCAATAGACACATAGACATTAACAACATCTATAGACGATGCAAAAGAGACAATCAACCAACCCAAAAGAGAAAAAGTTTCCAGCACCTCTCCACCAGTAATCAGCAACCAGATCAGCATAGATTCTCCAAGGTTAACTTCAGACCAACAATCAAGTAAGCAATACCCCAATCAAGAATCTGCCAAAGAGCCATCAGTAAACAGCCCAACCTAAGACCGCCCCCACCTATATAGATAGGCAAGTCACCAGAATATAAACTGACAGCAAACGTAACTCCTTACTAGCACTGATGATGTTATCTAGTTAGGATAATGAAACGTCAGCAAGAAAACAAGCAACCTCAGAGAGCACCAAGGATCCCTCATTTCAACCCTGAGCTACAAATATTCTCCTTTATTGGTAGGGAGATGTCTGTCTGATTCTCTTTCGCAGATTTCCTGCTTACTGTGGATCTAAGATATTTTTTGTTCTCATTGCTTTGGTAACACATCTTGCATATCCCTGTCAAGGCCATCTTCCTTACTCCATACACCTGGCTAATAATTTCACACTCAATTGCTTATTATTTTGCCACTATGTCTTTATTATTTAGATCACTATCCCACAGTACTTCTTCAATATGTGGTTCTCAAGATATTCTGGCCTCCTGCTCTTACGATTCATCAAAGTCATCAAAGATCATTTTGTCTAAATGAAGGAGCTTTTAAGCCAGTATCTTTGCTTTACGGTTGTGCTGACAGGAGCTTGGTGTTCTTTTTAATAAATCCTGTAAACAGCAGTGGAAATGTCTGTTGAAAGCCTATTTTGTGTGCCTAAGCTTGCATGTTGTAAACAAAGTGAGCTTTCCTGAACATGCCACACATTGTTTACACCATTCCCTTGTGCACCTCGGCTTTTATATTCAGAGTTCCTCAGGCTCTTTATCCCATACATCGCCATTAGGTACTTCCTATTGTCTGGGTGATTAAGCTTGGATTATAACGTTACTGCTGCTAATGCACCATGAAGACATCTATAGAAATTAGATTCTGTGTTTTCTTTTAGACAAGGATGAAAATAACAGAATACCTATTGTTCTCATCTTTTTACTCTATGGCAAAGGACAAACAGGAAAGAGTTAAGAGAAATGTAGCAATCGTCTTTCCTTCACTGAAAACCTTTCTCTTCTGGGACAGATTAGGAAACAAAGATAATTGCATTCCAGAAGAACAACAACCTGCTATCCTCCACTAGATTCATAAGCGAAATCGTTCTGCTTATTTGTTAATTTGTTTGCCATATGGGCCTAAGCCAATGGCCTCGTGTATCTAAAGAGCCTGTCTTTTTCTTCTCTTCTCTTCTCTTCTCTCCAAGAATGAAAGGAAATGCAAATTTATTTAAGCTGACTCCCCAGACTACTATGTTCACTGAAATGCAATTCACATTTCCTCAGGTTTTTACAGTGCACTCCTTCTATTTTTTTTACAATGTATAAAATGACACATATTAATGAAAATAATGTATAAAGAATATGCTATTGTGTTCTGGGAAAATTGTGTGTGAAATTAAGCAGCATTAACAGCCAAAAATTGCCCATAATTCTAATTCAGTGAGAATGGGCTAATCTCTGTCTTTGGCAGTCAAATCCTAGGATCTAGAAGAGACTGCCAGAGACCTGAATTAGGAACACTATCTCCCTAATTGATTCAACTGGACTCTGCCTTCCCCTACATCAAGTCCATTATTACCTCCATTCCACCCTGGAATGGTAAAATACAGGAGTTAACCTACAGTATGACATTCTTCCAGGTATTTGAATATAACCCCAGACAATCTTCTCAAGGCTAAACGTGACCAGTTCTATTAATTACCTTAGAATAAACTCAAATACTTTGGCCACCTAATGAGAAGAGAGGACTCAGTGGTAAAGACCCTGATGTTGGGAAAGATTGGAAGCAAAAATAGAAAGGGACAGCAGAGGATGAGATAGTTAGTAGTGTCATTGAAACATTGAACATGAATTTGGGCAAATTTCAGGTGACAGTGAAGGACAGAGGGCCTGGTGTACTATGGTCCATGGGGTCACAGAGTTGGACATGACTTAATGACTGAACAGCAATAATAGAGTCACAGAGTTGGAAAGGACCTATGATGTCCTCAAGCCCAATGACCTGCACAGTATGGGATTTACTACACCATCCCCAATAGGTGACTACTCAGCCTCTGTAAGAAAAACTCCAGTGAAGGGGAGAAATATCACTCCATGTGGTAATCTATTCCATCATTTGACAGCTCTTCTATCATCTTCCCAATGTCTAATCTCTATCTGCATCCTTGATGTTTCTCCCATTAGTTCTAATCTTATCCCTTCATAAGACATAGATTCCAGTCCTCTGATCATCCCCCATTACCCTTCTCTGAACTTCTTCCAATTTCTCCAAATCTTTCTTCAAGCATAATACCCAAAATTTGAGGTGGATTTCAACTGTAGCAGAATGCAGTGGAACAGTTCCTTCCCCACGAAGTAGAGCGAGAGGTGAAGTTAACCTAGTGGTGGAGGGTGGGGCAGGGGTCCAAAATGAAGCTCTTTTTCTCCATGAATAGAAGAGTGAAAATTGGAGGCAGGAGTAGGTCAGGAAAAACGAATGAAGTGGGTCTGAACCATGCATAAGTAGGATTTACTTGGACCCCTCCCTTCCAATCCTAAAGAATATATAGGTCCATGATGGCGAACCTATGGCACGCGTGCCACAGGTGGCATGCGGAGCCATATCTGAGGGCACGCGAGGCGTTGCCCTATGTCAGCTCCAGTGCACATGTACGCACTGGCCAGCTGATTTTCGGCCTTGGGGAAGGCCGTTTTCGCCCTCCCCAGGCTTCAGGAGGCTTCCCTGAAGCCTGGGGAGGGCGAAAAACGGCCAAATGGGCCTACCGGAAGTTTGGAAACGGACTTCTGGTTTGCCTGTTGGGCCGTTTTTCGCCCTCCGGAGGCTTCAGGGAAGCTTCCTGAAGCCTCCGGAAGGGTGAAAAACGGCCCAACCAAGGGGGGGGGCACATGCATGGGGATGCGTGCATGTGCAGTGTGGTGTGCCGGCACACATGTGCACGTGCTAGCGCGCGCGCTCCCATTTTTGGCACGCAAGAAGAAAAAGGGTCGCCATCACTTATATAGGTTGTTTGAAGGCTGGAAGCAGACTGCACATGTAGCAACCAAAGACACCTGTCACAGAAGCGCTGGAGAAGATCAAGCTGGAGTAACTGGAGTCCAGAAGTAGCAGTGTGGAAAGACAGTTGGCAGCCAGCTCAGCTGCCTCTGATCCCCTTGCTGCTCGAGGGATGGGGAGAACTAATTTCAAACATGTGGTATATAAAACCATATGCTGTGGTTTCAGTTTGAGGATTGGGGGGGGGGTTGTTTGTCCAGGACAATCGTGTATACCTCTTGGGGCTCTGTTAAAGCAATTGGAGTACACATTTTGCATGAGATATTAAATGCCATCATAGAGAAGGAGGCGACCTGTAATTTCCAGAGCTCCATAGGACTTGTGGCCAAATTCCAGAAGAATTGTGCAAGGGATTAGTTCAAACCTCTGACATGAGCATTCTCATCCTCCTCTACCAGCCAACTGCAAGAAAGGAAGGAAAGAAAGAAGAAATGTGTATTTGAAAGAAAGAAAAGTTGCAAAGAAAATAGATGGGTCTAGTACAAATTGACCTGTAGGTGGTTTCCCGATTAATTTGAAAGTCCTCAGATGAAAACAAAAACAGATTGTCATCTCCAATAGAAAAGTAACATTCTGCCTCCATCAACTTTGGTTGGACACATCTTCAGTGTGTGGACTTTCCATTTTCTTGGCAACTGTCTGGAATGAATCTGCTGTAGCTCTCTTCTAGAAATTAAGCTAGATCAGCCATCCCACAGGAATTGATGGAAAAATTGAGAGAAATATAGCAGGCAACAGAAGATGAATCATTGAAGGTTCCAACCAAACCATACAGCAAATCTGGAGAATGACAGAGTGGCCCAAAAATTGGAAGAAGCCAACCTACGTACCATTATCAAAGAAAAGAAATTTTGTACAGTTGTACAATATCCTTTTGTACAATATCACCTGCCTTTTAGGAAAGACCAATCCAAAATTGTGCCACAGAACAACAGTTAATAGGGTAGCACTGAAGGTTTCAAAAAGGATACTCGGCTCTTCATGAAAGAAGGCCCTGGCTACTCTAGCATGAAAGAAGGCTCCGGCCAGCATTTAAGGGGAGGCCCTGGCTAGCACAAAAAAGAAGGCTCTCGGAGCACAAAAGAAGGCTGGCACAAAAGAAGATAATGTAAAAGAAGGCCTCAGCTGGTAGTGCATGATATTGTGGGCATGATGGCAGCAGGACTGGGTCGTGGGGACAGCTGGTGGCTGTAGGTAGGTGAGCAGCAGAGATAGGGGAGTTGAAATGGAGGCATTCTCTAACCTTATTCCAAGAATGGCTTGGATTCAGTGGGTCCCCACCTCACCTCATAGGATTTGCTTAATGACAGCAAGTAAGACTGCTGGAATTGCTTTCGCTAAGTAGAGTGGTCATGTGGCATTTCACTTAACATTTCACTTGCTTAGCGGAGGAACTGCTGGTTCCAATAAAGGTCATGAAGTGAGAAGTAATCAGTTATTTTTAATGGACATTTGTTTTTAAAAAGCTAACAACAGGGTAGTCATAAACTGTTGGCCAAAGCCTTAGGAATCTGGCTGTGGCTAACTGCTATAGCAGAGAATGCCAATCTGTTCAATTTGATGGGAATCCAAGACACGGATTTCCACAAAGATGCTAAGAAAGCACAAATTCTTCCCAACAAAAGGGACAGAGCTTGAGGCAAGCTTTCTGCAAGGGCTGATTCACCAAAGAAGAAGACTTTAAAAATATTTTGTAAACCAAGTGAGTCAGAAGAACATAATGTGCACACAATGTTGATGGCCATTAAACTAATATTTTTGCCCATTTCATTGCAGTGGGTATACACGATGAAATCCTTGAGTAAACAGTCAGAATTTCAGCATTGCCTAAATGCCTCATGATATCTGGAAACCCAACCACTTCTCATCATTTAGGGTTTTTTTTTAAACAAAATAAAACAAAACAAAAATTATATCCCTAAGAACAAGCAATGACTATAACATAAGATCTCAAACAGAGCTGTGTACACACAGACAAAAGCAGGTGAAAATATTATCTATGAAATTATGTACTGCAGAACGTTGATCGTGGGTTTGTCTTCTTCATTAAGAATTAAAAAAGAAATAGAAACTCCCTAAACTGTAGTGGAAGAAGACAGTTAAGCAGATTAGATTCTCTCCCAGCCTCTCCAAACTTTTGCCAAAAGTTGGGTAGAGAATGTAGTTTTATACATTCTTCAAAAGTCAGGTAGGTAATTAATCACCATTCCATATTAGACAGCAAAGTCCATTTACAGTTCAGGTCAGAGTCCAAAAACTCAATCCAGGGTTGAAAAGTCCAAGAAAACTTGTCATAGCATCACCAAAAATCTGGACATCACTTCTAGTATTCCTGTGTAAAATAGTGTAGATTTACTTTGACCAAGTCATGCTGGCCATATTTTGATCCACTTCACCGAAAAACACCTCAGTGAAACTATTTGGGTGGCCTCAGACTGCTATAAGAGAAAACTCCTGTTAGTCTTCTCCACAGGCCAGACCACAGTCTCTCCAGACTAGATGGATTTGGGGTTACCCATAGCATATACTGAAGCCATCCAGCATGGAAGGCTGTTGTGCACCAAGAGGTCTTTAGATTTAACTGTGGGACAGACCTTCCCACTTTAGTAGCTCCTTTGGCAAATGCTACGGTTATACTGCTTGCCTCTACCTGTCTGTTTGGTTGGCTGGTCCAGGTGGTGCTTCATGTGGATTGGCACACACCACAGGATTGCCAAAGCAATCAGATATGGAAGATCTTCAGCACATGCATGAGGAGGTAAGAATTGCTATGGCAACATTGGTGGAAACATTTTAAGATGTGTAAGTGCTCATAGAATGATACTATTGGTCTTCTATAAAGAATGTCTACCCATGGGGGAAAAAAAACTAAAGTAGCAACGTCTATGAGCATAGCTCTGCCACTTTGTTATATGGAATTGAGAGCTAGATGTGTCAAGAGAAATATTAAAATAAGCTAAATTGCAGAGCAAATGGAATGTGTATGATAAAGGAATGCTACAATAAAAGAAGAGGAGTGAATGGGTGCTGAAGAAATGTGCACTGAGTACAACATTCATTGTCCAATATATAAAAACAGTACACTGGTGTAGTTTAGTCATCTAGAAAGAATGAATGATGATCGAATCACGAAACAAATACATGATGGAAGGGTGAACAAGTCAAGAAGACAAGCCAAGAAAGCCATGGTTGGATGAAGGTGGTGAGATTCTGAAAAAGGGAAGGGTGGTAAATTTAAAGAACAAAATGCAACATACTGTATGAAGAGATGTGTGATCATGGGGTACAAAGGTATGAAAAGAAACAGTGAATGGTTTTGGTATAAACTAGGTTTAGCTGTGGGTTTTTTTAATATCACATGTCTTTGATTTCCTTGGCCGGCTGTTTCTTATCACTTTTCTATACTCTGGTTCACAGGCTTACTCCAAAGGGGGAAGAGCAAGATGACATGCCTAAGCATAGCAAATACTGTACTTGGAAGCAATAATGACTCCAAGAGAATCATTGATTAACACTACTACATCCACCTCTTAGCCTTTGATTTCTCTACCCAGCAACCCTTTGGAGGCCATTCGATTGATGGTTGAGGGGTACTTTCTGAGCTTGGTTGTTTTCTTGCAGACATTTCAAACTAAGTAACTTCATCAGATTGGTGGTTGTTTCAAGGAAGCTCAGTCTGGGTCCAAAAAAAGTCTGGGAGTCACTGACATTGACTCAGTCTTGCTTTTCACTTCAGATACCATGATATTCTATGATCTTCCCAGCTCCTCCTCAACTTCTGAGGATGCAGTTATATTAATAAGCCAGCTCAAAATCTCCGTGGCGTACGTACAGTATTTGATATGGGGAATCTACTTAAAAATATACATACTTGGAAGTTACCCTGAAATTTCACCTCAATAATATTGCTTTTTTTTTTTGTAAATTGCCTGGCAAATATTAGTAACCAGAAAAGCAGATAATGATTATATTATAGTAAAAATATATTGATGTGATGTAATAAATATGTTCAATAAATAGTCATTCACCTGTGCATTAATCTTTATACAGTTATCCTTACAGTATCAACCCTTCAGACTGTGATAGTATTAAAAAATAAAAAATTGTCATATAGCAAACTAAATATCAAAGTCTCGTGAAATTTAGCCTTCTCTTTTTCCACAAGCATATTATAGGAGGTTTTTATTTTGCTTTGTATTGATTTGCTTTGGGAGGGGGTTTTTTGGGGGAGGAGGGGAGGAGGAGGAGGAGGTGTCTTTTCGAGCTACTACACACTTGATCTTGGCCAAAAGGCCAAAAATGACTAACATGTTTCTTCCAGGACTCACTGATGCTCTCTATGCACTGTGCCAGTTAACCCATTAGTTCCCATTGGCAGCTGATTGTACGTTTGCATCATGTAGGAATAAAATAACATGCAGATCTGTGTGTGGGCAAAGTCCTACCTGGGACAGTATTTATTGGACTGATCTGAGGAGAAATGGTCCTGTGAAATGCTAGTTTAATCACATTTTTGGCTTATTATTTAGGGCCATTTGGAGCTTAAGCTACAAAACTATTTTGGTGATGTTTTTATAAGTAAGAGCATAAGATTAGAAAGCAAAGAAGGGGGAAAAAATCCTGGGGCAGTGTCTGTAAAGTGCCTTCCAGAACCATATTGTGCAAACAAGTTTATTATTATTATTTTTCCATTCCAGATGTTTATAGGATTTCAGTTTTCAAAGTCATTCTTGTTGCAATTGCAAATGGAAACTGGGAATGTTTGCTATACTTTTCTAACAAGTGTTCCAGATATTCTAATGGGGGATTAATTGAGAAATGGAAGGCTTAATTTCCAGCATCCCTCTTGGCATGGCTATATATTAATTTATTTAGAGTTTGCCCTTCTAGTGCAAACGTAAGTGTTTGAGGTACGTCACATGTTTAAAATGTATAGTTCCATCAAAGCAACAACAGACAAACATTAAGAAAAGAGGCAGGGATCCCAGTTAAATTCATTCCGTGCCACACACAACAAGAAGCCTGCCAAAATAACAACATTCAAAATCAGCAGGGTTGTCTGCAGGTGTAATGGAATATGTGGATGACCTTGGAGAAAGAGGGGAGGAGACGTTGCCTATTAAACAATCAGAGAAGAGAGGCAGGAACCCCCAGTGACTAACAGTCAGAGAAAGAAACTTAGGTCCCACAAGAATGGTTCAAGCAGCTAAAAGTCGCAGCAGGAAGTCTGTATTTTCAGACTTGCAACTTTCTGTTGATGTAGCATCAGAGGTGGGTTTGAGCAGGTTCTGACCAGTTCTGGAGAACCGGTAGCGGAAATTTTGAGTAGTTCGGAGAACCGGTAGCGGAAATTTTGAGTAGTTCGGAGAACCGGAAAATACCACCTCTGACTGGCCCCGCCCCATCTATTCTCTGCCTTCTGAGTCCCAGCTGATCGGGAGGAAATGTGGATTTTGCAGTGTCCTTCCCCTGGAGTGGGGTGGGAATGGAGATTTTACAGTATCCTTCCCCTGCCACGCCCACCAAGCCATGCCCACCAAGCCACACCACGCCCACCAAGCCATGCCCACAGAACCAGTAGCAAAAAAAAATGAAACCCACCACTGTGTAGCATCACAATAAGGTAGCATTAGTTCACCTGGTTGTGTTTTCTGTCTGGTTTACTCGGGAGGTTGGCATCAGTCTTGCAAGTCTCCTACTCTCTTCCAAAGAGAGGAATTGCAATAACAGCTTCCAATGCTCAAGGAACCCCATTAACCACTGAGCATCTGGCAGCCATGTTGTTACCACACCAACAGCAAGTAGATGTACAGCTGACCAACAGACAAAATGCCACAATACGCAGCAATTGGCGCAAAATTTGCCTCAACCTGCCACAGTACAACAGTGGCTCAATCTATGCTTCTGCATTCCCGTGGGAGCTTGTCAGAGAAGGTTTTATGGGGAGAAAATCAGAATCAATTCCCCAGTTTTGTTGCTCAGTGTGAGATGTTTATGGCAGGCAGAGTGGTGTAGTTTATCACTCATTCAACCAAAGTGACTTTTGGTGCTGAGCTTGCTGAAGTTAGCAGCAGCCAAATGGGCAATACTGTTCATTGAGGGCACGGATCCAATGCTGGACTACTATCAAGGCTTCGTGTATAAGATGATTTTCAAATTTGCCTGCAAGGATGGTTATGTTTCAATGCCTGATGTAAGCCAGGCAGAGAGCTAACACAAGTCAATGCATAATTTACCTCAGAGGATTATCATGAGAGTAGGAGATAGAGGAGACCCTATTCTGCAGCTCTGAGATTGGAGGGGGGGGGAGAGAAATTAAGAAGGAATTGAAAAACCAATATTCTAAGTAGTAATTATTGGAAATAAATATTGAAAGAAAATATGCTTCAGTAGAAAAGTAAAATAGATTTTTAAAAATGTGTGTGTGAGGTGTCCTTGGTGTTTTCTGAGCTTGCTTGTTTTCTTGCAGATGTTTCATTACCCAAACTAGGTAACATCATTAGACTAGCATGGATGATGTTACCTAGTTTGGGTAATGAAACGTCTGCAAGAAAACAAGCAAGCTCAGAGAGCACCAAGGACCCCTCATTTCAACCCTGAGCTACAAATATTCGCCTTTAAATGTGTGTATGTTTGTGTGTGTTTTTTTCCACCTAGGAGTCCACACTGATGTTCCTGTTCCTTCTGAGAGTTACACTTATTATTTTGAAGACCCATTTATAATATTTTAATTTAAAAATAGCAGAATCTAGCAGAATAGCATAAGCAGAATTGGACTTCCGGTAAATGCAGCTGAGTATTACCACTTATGGATCCTATGTGAGCTTCATTAATAAAATCCAGCCATTTATCAACTTGTTTCCCTATATTCAATATTTTCCTGTGCTCAGGCTGACAAACGAAAGCAAGAAAGGAGAGACTTCAATTCAGGCATGGGCCTGTTCATTCTAACTCTTTCAATGCCCTTCAGATTTAAAATAACTACAATTATAAGCTTGGAACACAGAAGACAGAATTGTTCTTACCAAGAGATTTCATGCGTCATGCAAGGATGGCATTCAAACATGCCCTCCCTTTTCAACGTTTTCTTTTTGAAGTATTATTTTTCATTGTTAGCTACAATGTGCTCAAATCCCAGGAAGGGGGCAAAAAAAAAAAAAACATCTGTGGGAGGTGATGGAGTGGTGGCAATGCCACTTTCTGATTCCCGGTCTTCCAACGGATGTTCAGAGGATTGCAATATTTTTTTTCTTAGATGCACAGCAGGAATGTTTATGATAATAACAATGATGTTTATCTTACGAGGATTATGCCGAAGTGAGTTTAATTGTATTAGTCGAAAACAGATCGATGCTGGGGCTGATGTAATATGTTTAGCATCAATATAAAGGTTGCTAAGTGTTAGGCTTTCAAATGGAATTAAGGAGGCAATGGGACAATGGAACATATGGAAATCATTTGGAGTTTTTATGTTTCTTGTCTAGCAAGAAGAATTAATGAATTTGCTAGTTTCTGGAGGATCAGAGCTGCTATGTGCAAACAGATGGGCCTCCTCCTCCTCCTCCTCCTCCTCCTCCTCCTCCTCAAATCACCATTACCATCTCACCATTATTTTCTTCTCTCTTCTTCATCCTCCTTCTCCCTTGTCTACCTGAACCTGGATGTTTAGAGAGCCTAAAGAAGCCTGACAGCTGGCTGTAGCTTGCAATAATTCAGAACATGCTTTTTAATGGATTATAAAAATGGTGGGATATATACAGTCACATCTCAAGCATGACAGACTGTATATAGGGTTGTGCCAAAAGGCTTTTGTGTTGAATTTATCAATCCACATTAGAAATGGCAGAATAATAGTGATGGCAAGGGCCTGGATTTTATCTGTGCTTTATAAGGATATCCTAATCATGAAGAGATGGGTTCTGGCGAAGATTTTGCTATACAAAGACATGGAAGGTGAAATCCATACATTTGGCACTGACGGCATGATGCTGACAAGGCCTTGATTTCACTTCACCCCTACATTTGGGTCAGGGGTGGGTTCCAACTTACCTCACTGCCAGTTTGCTCCCTCCCTCCCGCGTGGCCGCACGTGCGCGAAGCACGCGCGCGCATGCACAATAACAAAAAATCCAAAATAAATAAATAAATAAAGCCAAAAACAAGATGGCGACCACATGCACAGTGCCGGAAGTCGGCTTCTGCGCATGCTCAGAAGGAAAAAATAAAATAAAAATAAATTCAAAAAACAAATTAAAAATAAATAAATAATAATAATAATAAAAAAAGATGGCGGCCCCCACGGACTGGCACCGACCGATCCGGTTCGGTGATGTCATGATGACATCACCAGTGGGCCGCTACCGGTTCGGGAGAACCGGTCCGAACCGGGAGGAACCCACCCCTGATTTGGGTCCACAATCTTCTGAGGACTAAACTAGATGAAAAATGTGAAAGAGTAAGCTTGCTTTGATATCAAAAACTCCAAAATGTTCTTTTAGAACTGAAAGGATGATTTAACTCTTCCCTGTCATGAAAACAACACACATGGACCGTTGGCTATTTTCTGTAGCTACTGAAAGAAAAGGTTTGTAATACTGTAGTGCCATTGTTTTGAAAATGTCTGTGTTGGTTGACCTATTCTCCAAATAACTTAAGGGCAGGACAAAAAAAAGGGGGGGTGGAAGATCATTAAAGAGAGATCCAACCTAGAACTAAAGAAAAAAATTTCCTGACAATGAGAAGAAGTAACCAGTGGAATGCCTTGCTTTCAGAAGCTGTGGGTGCACCATCACTGGAGATTTTCAAGTAGAGACTGGACAACCATCTGTCTGAAATGGTATTGGTCTCCTGTTCAAGCAGGAGGTTGAACTAGAAGGTCTCCAAGGTCCCTGCCAACCCTATTATTCTAGGTTCTAGGTTCTTCCAAAATCTGTAGTTTTGATTGGATTTATTGATGGGAGGGTGCCTTAAATAACTATAAAGATTATTTCTTCTTTCCAAATCTTTAAATTTTTCTCAGCCGGTAAATTTGAAATTATCCTGATTGTGCCCTATGTGAAGAAAAAAAAAGATATAGACATATGGTTTATTATTTATTTGAAGACTTTGAGAAGATAAATATGATTTGCATTTCACTCCAACATTGATATAAATCTTCCTTTTTTAATTCCGTCATGCTACTTGCATGAATTCATAAAACTCAAAGTAAGTACCCATAGAAGCTACATACATGCCTCAATTGGCAAAGATGTTCCCGACAGTGTCTGCGAAATGTTGGAAATGTAAGAAGGAGCAAGGGACCTATTATCATCTCTGGTGGACATGCCCTAAAATCAAAATATTCCGGAATAAAATCAAATGGTGATCACATGACCCTGGGACACTGCAATCATCGTATACTATATATATGCCAGTTACCAAGCACCCACATTTTATCATGAGACTGTCGGATGCTGGAACAGTCATAAGTGGGAAGACCGGTTGTAAGTCACTTTTTTTCAGTGCTGTTGTTAACTTTGAATGCTTGTTATACAAAACAACCAATTGTAAGTCAAGGATTAGAAATAGATGTGAAAAATATATTATGAGATTCAATTCTTTAAAGATAGATTTAGATAAATATTAACGAATGTTAAAATAAAAATAAGAAATATTGTAATTTGTAAATAGATTAGGAAATACTTTGAAAAAGCTGTAAAAGTGGTTAGTAATTTTTGTGTTTGTTTTTGTTTTATGTATTTTTGTATGTTTGTTCTATATGTTGTTTTTAACGAAAAACTTAATAAAGATTATTTTATTAAAAATACATACATGCCTCAAGATTTTTACTGTCTAAGTTACAAATTACTATTGAGGAAGGTGAATATAAATTTATGGGAATTTATTCTGGTTGAAATAAAGAACTTCAGAATTCAGCCTTTTTTTTTTTTTTTTTTTTTCAAATTGAAAGCTTTTTAATGTGCTGAATAAAATAAGGGGAGTTTTTTTTTTTGTCCAACTTGAAAGCTATTAAGTGAGCTGAGTAAAATCGGGGAAGTATTTTTGTATCCAGGTATCAATTTCAATACTCCACTTAATATCAGAAGATGCAGATATGGAAAATATTAGGTCATCTGAGTAACCTTTTTTGTTACCAATGAAAAGCTTCCCTGGTAGTATTAAAATAGCTGGTAAATTTGTTTTGTGATAAATTGGACCTTTCACAAAATGAGTGCTTTGGGGCAATTTCGTTTGAAATGTAACTGTTTTAAAAAAAACCTCTCTGAAATTTAAAACAGAATTTGGTTAACCTATGAGTACTTCTTGGTCTGGGAGTTTTTTCAACTTATGGTCTTAATTGGGCTGATCTGTCCTGATGCCACTGCTGCTTGTGGTTAGAGGCTTAGAAGAATGAGTTGAGGTTCCTAGATCGACATTCTACTTTTAACAGCAATTGACTACAAAGTTTGACCTACAAAAATGAGAGGGTCAAACTATTTCCCAAAGCATCAAAAGGCAAGACAAGAAACAATGGCTAGAAACTAATCAAAGAGAGAAGCAACTTAGAACTAAGAAATTTCCTAGCAGTGAGATCAATCAACCAATGGAATAGCTTGCCTTCACAAATTGTGAGTGCTCCATCACGGGAGGCTTTCAAAAAGAGACTGGACAACCATTTGTCTGAAACGGTATGGGGCAGTGATGGCTAACCTTTTTGTTGTTGTGTGCCAAAAGTGCACGTGTGCACCCATAATGCAATGCGCGTGCAACCACCCTGCGTGTCCCGCCCCCCCATGCATGCCCGTGACCCCCTGCACCCCAGTGCATACGTGCGCGTCCCCACACCCAGTGCATGCATGTGCTCCCCGTGCATGTGCCCCACGCATGCACGCATGTCTCCCGCATGCGCCCCACCCCCACGCATGCGCAGCAGACACCCAAAAATCAGCTGGCTGGCAGGAGGCATGCACGCATGCGCGGTGGAGCTGAGCTGGAGTGACGGCTTGCGTGCCATCAGAGAGGGTGCTGCATGCCACCTCTGGCACGCGTGCCATAGATTTGCCATCACGGGTATAGGGTCTCCTGCTCAAGCAGGGGGTTGGACTAGAAGACCTCCAAGGTCCCTTCCAACTCTATTATTCTATGTTGTATGACGTTCGGCAAACTTTACAAGACCAGATTTGAAGTATTTTTATGTAGTAGTAGGAGGTCACCACAAAATTATTTGACGCTTACTAAAATTTATTTTGACCTTTAAAATATGGATTAGACAACAAAAAATATCTGTCACGTGTATACAACACCTGATAGAGTGCTTAATAAAGGGCAGATGCAATTGCCTGCTATTAGAGGTGTAATTCAGAAGTTGGAACATTTTACTTACATGAGTTTGGACTCATCTTACTATTGTCATATTTTGGGCTGAAATCCACAAGATTCTTAACATGAGTTAGGTCAATTAATGCTGATTAAGGATACATATGCTCTTGGTTATATCCCCAGCATTTGGAATCTATCAAGACATCAAAGTTTTGCATATATATATAATAATATATATAATAATACATATATATATATGTATTATTCAGGGAGGACAGCCAAAAAGATTATATACAACATTGGAAAGACAACTCTACACCTGATTTGCAGAAATGAATTGCTGACACGTGTGATCTGTCAGCATTTGAATTAAGGCATTTGGTTGATTTCAGCGAAAAGACAACTAAAGACTTTTCCTCATTCAGGTTAATACTTTACTTTAAAACAAAATGAAATAGGTTTCCAGGCCCACACTGTAGCATTTTAGAAAAAAACCACATTTTTCAACTGTTGTATATGAATGTTTATATGAAGGAAAGTTATAAAAAGAAGAGAGACATTGTTTCTTTCTTGGACTGAGGAAAACTATGTTCAGTTTAGGTTCCATGCAATGTTGTATGATTGTTTTCTGATGGCACACAATCCAACATACTTCTGTCAAGCTGTTCCAACTGTTCATTTTTCCTTATGGCTTTTCTGCTACGATGTCTAAAAAGCACTCCAGCAAACAATTCCCAGCTGCCAATTTTGATCCCTTCTGGCTGTGCTTTCCCATGTAACCAGGCTAGGATCACAAGAATACATTGTGAAAGAAGGCAAGAAAGCCAGAGAAAGAACAGCATGTTTTCTATCATTGCTGGAAATCACAATAATGAAGATTCTATCTCACACACACAACATGCAATAGATATATATATATATAGGAAATCAAAGAAATGTACCCTGTGCTTAATATTAGCCACGCAGTGTC
This sequence comes from Thermophis baileyi, assembly GCA_003457575.1. Lineage (NCBI taxonomy): Eukaryota > Metazoa > Chordata > Lepidosauria > Squamata > Dipsadidae > Thermophis > Thermophis baileyi. Next base: position 2,006,525 of record QLTV01003430.1, read on the forward strand.
TTTTAGTAGAGGTTTGCACTGTCTTCTTTACATAATTGTATAGCTGGACAATGGCCATTGACCTGGTTAGCAATAACAATAGCACTTAGACTTATATACCACTTTTGTTTCCTTCTTAACTTTTCATTTAACTGATGGTGTTACCTAATTGGGTAATGAAATATCTGCAAGCAACCCAGCTTAGAGAGCACCAAGGATTTCTATAGGATTTGAATCTAACATATCTACAGCATGCCAGATTGGAAAAGATAAAATAATAATAATAATAATAATAATAATAATAATAATAATAATAATAATAATAATAATAATAATAATAATAATAATAATAATAATAATAATAATAATAATAATAATAATAAT
>QLTV01003431.1:28785-58610 GCA_003457575.1 Thermophis baileyi
GAACTACTTGGGTCAGGTCCATGGTTGGCCATCAACTCCTGAGCCGCATCCGAGGATTCACCAAGTGATGGCAAGTTGAAGTCCCCCAGTACCATAAGCCTGGAGAACTCCACCGCCAACCCGGCTATTGTCTCTAGTAGTACAGGCAGGGCTGTTGTAAGGCAGCTGGGAAGCAGGTACGTCAACAACAAGCCCAACTGAATCCCTGAGTCCAACTTCAAGAGGAGAGACTCGCACCCAACAATCTCCGGGGCAGGGATCCTGCGAGACTCTCATGGACAATAACTGCCACTCCTCCACCCCTTCCCTGTTGTCGCGGCTGATGCAATACCTGGAACCCTTCTGGGCACATCTCTGAGAGGGGAACACCCCCTTCCTGGCCCAGCCAGGTCTCGGTTATGCATGCCAGGTCAGCCCTCTCTTCCAGGATTAAATCCCGAATGAGGGGGGCCTTGTTAACAACAGACCTGGAATTAAGCAGCAGCAGCCTGAGGCCAGGGCCCTGACATCCCAAGTCACCAGAATTCCACATACTATTTGAATTATTATTGTCAATGTTGTCTAAAAAATATTTGACCCAGTCAAAGCAATGTCCACAAATTATGTATGTTTATTACTGGGAAAAAATAAAAAAAATATTTGGGAGTTAGGGATATGATTAGAGATGTTTTGGGTAAAAACAGAACAAAACTCAGGAAGCTCAAACTGCCCAAGGAGCTGCTGATACAGTTCTACAGAGGAGAACAGGCAGAGGTGCCGTAACTTAGCCAGAGGAATCTTTCTCTGACCATAAAGTACAACAACTAGGATTATCATCAATGCCAAAAATAACATGACTTTATCTGAGAGTCTTCTTGCTTTGTTCCAAATAGTCTGACCCCTCATTGGTTTTTTTTTAATTATTGGCAATTCACATGGCATAACTCAGCTGATGGCAAGTCAGAATCGTACAGAATCAACTACCAGTAATTCTAGCAGTGTAGTTCTGCCTGTCTCAACCCTGATGAAAGGGAACATGAGATCATTGTTCATATCAATAAAACATGAGATATTAGTACACTTGATTGTATGCTTGTCGTCCTGTCTTGAGGGAATGTTTGTGAACCAGGAAGTTACTGTATAACTTTAATTATGGTTATTTCATAATTGCAATGAGATGGGGAATAGTTACCAATTTTGAATTCAAAAAAGTTTCAGAGTTTCATTTAGTTATAATGTCAGGGTTCCAATAAACACCCCCAATGAAATAAAACTCCAAGGCTAGAAGTTCCTCAAAGTTCCAATTTATTAGAGATGTCATGTTGGCAACATCTGGGAAAACCTGAATCAGAAAGCTTCCGGGTTTTCTCCACCCAAATAAAAGTTCAAGTCCCTGCCCCAGCACCCACATGTCCATCACACGATCCAATCAGGCACCATCCAAACTGAAGATGCCTCCCAGTCACTTCATCGCAGCTGCCAGCCACAGCGGCCTTGACTTTCTGGAAAGAATGTTATTTAGACTACTACATATCATCTACTCCATATAATCCCCCTCCCATTTTCCCACAGTAGAAAATATGGCAGGCCTGAATACAAAAAGGTAAAAGATGGCTTCCAGGCCTGACAGGCTTCCCCCCCTCAGGAAAGGAACGAATCCTGGAATGAAATAAAAGTCAGGGGTTAATATGGGTTGATACAAGTATCACATTAACCACCTCTCCCCCCCCCGGAGGACCCTTAGGCTTATTAGGGAATTTATCATGAAACTGCTTGACTAAGGCGTCTGCATGAATATACCAGCTTTTCACTAAATATTGCAAACGTCCTCTTTGCAGTCTGGAGTCCAGAATTTTCTTTACCTCATAATGAGTCTCACCCTACAGCACAATCGGTTTGAGGCGGGGCAGCAGGCTGAGGCCTCAATCTAGATCCTACAGCAGGATTTAACAGGCTGCAGTGGAAAACAGGATGAATTTTTCCCAGTATGCGGGGAAGATTTAACTGTACAGTTACTGGGTTAATCACTTTCACTATGGGGAAGGGACCTAAGTATTTCGGCCCTAACTTTCTAATCTTTAACCTCAAGTGTATATATTTGGTATAAAGGTACACGCGATCTCCCACCCAGAAGGGGGTTTGGAGAGATCGGTGTTTGTTTTTGGTATGCTTCGGCCACTTCAGTCAGGGCTTTTTTTGCATTCTCCCAGCCTTTCTTCAATGACTCCATCCACTCATTTAGAGTCATGGAAGAAGACTCTTCTCTTGGTAGTTCTGGCATAGGAACAAATTCCATGCCGCTCGTAATCTGAAAAGGCGTCAGTCCCATACTGCTGTGCACTGCAGCCCCTGGTAGTGACTTGTGCCACACTCTGTGTGTCCGGGATGATGGCGTGGACGACTTCCTTCCGCTGCCTGTCATATTGGGGTTTCCTTGACAGGGCGTCTGCAAGCAGGTTCTTCCCTCCCCCCCCCAGGATATATTTCAGCTTGAAATCAAATCTCTTGAAGTACTGCGCCCAGCGGACTTGTTTGGGGGAGAGCTTTCGCGGGGTCTTTAAGGCCTCAAGGTTCTTATGGTCGGACCAGACCTCGAAGGGAATCTTGGTTCCTTCCAGGAAGTGTCACCACGATAGGAGAGCCCAATGAATGACAAAGGCCTCCTTCTCCCATACTGCCTACCTCCGCTCGGTGTCCGTGAGCTTTTTGGACATATATGCGCAGGGCAGGAGCCGTCCCTGGGGGTCCTTCTGGAGGAGCATGGCCGCCACCGCCACATCGCTGGTGTCGGCCTGGACGATGAACTGCCTGTCTGGGTCCGGGTGCTGAAGAATGGGTTCTTCTGCAAACAGCCATTTTAGGCTTTCAAAAGCTGTTTGACAGTTTAGCGTCCAGGCCAGGGGCTGCATTGTCCATGGCTTTGCAGGGGAGGACCCTGTCTTTAGCAGTTCTGTAAGCAACAGAGCCACTTCCGCGAAGGCTGTGATGAATGGCTGATAGAAGTTAGCAAATCCCAGGAAGCTCTGCAATTGTTTCTGGGTGCGAGGGGGTTGCCAGTCAGGTATGGCTCGCACTTTCCCGGGATCCATTTCTATGCCTTCATTTGACACTCGGTAGCCCAGGTAGTCCAGAGAAGTTTTGTGAAATTCACACGTGGACAGCTTTGCATACAACTTTGTGGCTAACAGTTTCTTTAGCACTTGTCGGACTAGTTTCACATGTTCTTCCAATGTCTCACTGAATATGAGAATGTCGTTCAAGTAGACAATGACCCCCTTATATAAGTGTTCATGCAGCACCTCGTTAATCAATTGCATGAATACTGTGGGGGCTCCTTGGAGACCAAATGGCATAACTTTGAATTGGAAGCTACCCAAAGAGCAGTTGAAAGCCGTCTTCCACTTGTCCCCCTCCCTTATGCGCACCCGGTAATAGGCTTCTCTCAAGTCCAGTTTTGTGAACACCTTCCCTTTTGAAAGGTAGTTCAGATGTCTTTCATGAGGGGGAGAGGGTAAGTGTTTCCCATGCACACCGCATTAATTCCACGAAAATCAACACAGACCCTCATCCCCCCATCCTTCTTCTCTTTAAATAGCACTGGGGCAGCTACTCTGGATTTTGCATGTTGGATGAACCCCTGGGCCAGGTTGGTGTCGATGTACTTCCTTAGCTTGGCCATTTCTTTTGGGGTCATCGAGTACATCTTTGGCTTAGGGAGTTTAGCCTCAGGTTCAATCTCAATCGCACAGTCGGTCTGGCAATGGGGGGGAAGGATGTTGCACTCTTCCTCACTGAATGCTTCAGCCAGGTCCCTGTATTCCTTGGGGACCTGGGGAGTCCTAGGCAGGACTTTGATGGCCATCGTGACTGCCTTTCATTGGGGTGGGGCCCCTGTGGGCTCACCTTGGTGAGTCCTGCCTCAGGTGGGATGGGTGGCAAAGGCCCCACACCTATCCTGATTTTTCGGTAGCCGTCAATTTAATCGTTGGGGCCCATTTGTCTAGCCAGGTGAGCTCCAGAAGGATTGACTCTGCCATTTTGGGGGTGACCACGAACCAGATGAGTTCTGTGTGGATCTCCAGCTCCATTCTGACGAGCTCAGTGACTTGGGTAGCAGGGGTGCCACCTATTAAGGTCCCATCTACCTGCTCAAAGCATATGGGATGGTTTAAAATGTGTATCCTTATGCCTAGCTGCTCAACAATGGAGAAGCTAATCAGGCACCAGGTGCAGCCAGTATCTATTACTGCTGCTACCTCCCCTTGCACCCCTGTCTCTACCACTACCAATCTGACCTTGATTGCAAATGGGCGGATGGTTCCAAATGACACAAAAAGGGATCGCTCTAGAGATATTGTGAAGGATCTTCGAGGGTTGGACTAGAAGACCTCCAAAGTTCCTTTCAACTTCGTTATTCTGTTAAGACCACACTGTCTTCTGTTAAGGATTTGTTTTATTGGACTGCTGTGAATAAGATCTGGAGCTGCTTGTTTATAAATTTATTCTTTTTTTTCATTTTACTTATTCTTTCATACTTATCTTTTCACTTCACTTCACTTTTTTTTCCAGTTTCAAGGAGCCGAGGTGGCGCAGTGGTTAGAGTGCAGTACTGCAGGCTACTTCAGCTGACTGTTCAGCAGTTCAGCGGTTCAAATCTCACCGGCTCAAGGTTGACTCAGCCTTCCATCCTTCTGAGGTGGGTAAAATGAGAACCCAGATTGTTGGGGGCAATATGCTGACTCTGTGAACCGCTTAGAGAGTGCTGTAAAGCACTGTAAAGCGGTATATAAGTCTAAGTGCTATTGCTATTGCTATATTACTTTATATTTATCTTTTTATTTCTGAGAAATATTTAAATAAAAATTATTTTAAAAAATGGTAATATACTTCAAATTCATAAAAATAAAATGATAGGACAGATAGACAAAGTCATGCATATCTATAATAACACATGTGTTGTTGTTGTTGTTAGTTGCGAAGTCGTGTCCGACCCATTGCGACCCCATAGGCAACATTCCTCCAGGCCTTCCTGTCCTCTACCATCCCCTGGAGTCCATTTAAGCTCATGCTGACTGCTTCAGTGACTCCATCCAGCCACCTCATTCTCTGTCGTTCCCTTCTTCTTTTGCCCTCAATCTTTCCCAGCATTAGGCTCTTCTCCAGTGACTCCTTCCAAATTTGCTGGCAAATTGAATGTAGCACTTTTACTGCACCATCTTTTAAGATTTTGAATAGCTCAGCTGGAATACTGTCACCGCCACTAGTTTTGTTGTTGCTCAGATTTCCTAAGGCCCATTTGACTTCACATTCCAGGATATCTGGCTCGAGGTCAGTGACCACCCCATCGTGATTATCAGGGACATTAAACTTGTTCTTGTATAGTTCTTCTGTGTAATTTTGCCACCTCTTCTTAATCTCTTCTGCCTCTGTTAGGGCCCTGCCATTTTGGTCCTTTATCATGCCCATCTTTGCATGAAACATTCCCTTCATATCTCCAATTTTCTTGAAGAGATCTCTGGTCCTCCCTATTCTATTGTTTTCTTCTATTTCTTTGCACTGTTCATTTAAGAAGGCATTCTTATCTCTTCTAGCATTCAATTGGATGTATCTTTCCCTTTCTCCCTTGCCTTTCACTTCCCTTCTTTCCTCAGCTATTTGTAAAGCTTCCTCAGACAGCCATTTTGCTTTCTTGCATTTCTTTTTCTTTGGGATGGTTTTAGTTGCTACCTCTTGTACAATGTTGCGAACCTCTGCCCATAGTTCTTCAGGCACTCTGTCTATCAGATCTAATTCCTTAAATCTATTTGTCACCTCTACTGTATATTCATCAGAGATATGATTTAGTTCATACCTGAGTGGCCTAGTGCTTTCCCCTACTTTCTTCAATTTAAGCCTAAATTTTGCAACGAGAAGCTCATGATCTGAGCCACAGTCAGCTCCTGGTCTTGTTTTTACTGACTGTATAGAGCTTCTCCATCTTTGGCTGCAGAGCACATAGTCAATCTGATTTCTGTGTTAACCCTCTGGTGATGTCCATGTGTAGAATCGTCTCTTCGGTTGTTGGAAAAGAGTGTTTGCTATGACCATCATATTCTCTTGACAAAACTGTACCAGCCTGTGCCCTGCTTCATTTTGTATTCCAAGGCCAAACTTGTCTGTTATTCTGGTTATCTTTTGGCTTCCTACTTTAGCATTCCAATCCCCCATGATGATAAGGACATCATTTTTTGGTGTTAATTCTATAAGGTGTTGTAGGGCTTCATAGAACCGGTCAACTTCATCCTCTTCAGCACCAGTGGTTGCGGCATAGACTTGGACTACTGTGATGTTGAATGATTTGCCTTGGATTTGAACTGAGATCATTCTGTCATTTTGGGGATTATATCCCAGTATTGCTTTTCCTATTCTTTTATTGACTATGAGGGCTACTCCATTTCTTCTGAGGGATTCTTGCTTGCAGTAGTATACCTAATGGTCATCTGAATTAAATGCACCCATTCCTGTCCATTTTAGATCGCTGATTCCTAAGATGCCGATGTTCAGTCTTGTCATCTCTTGTTTGACCACGTCCAGCTTGCCTCGATTCATGGATCTTACATTTCAGGTTCCTATGGAGTATAGATCTTCACAGCATCGGACTTTCCTTTCACCACCAGGTACATCCACAGCTGAGCGTCCTTTCAGCTTTGGCCCAGTCACTTCATTCTTTCTGGCGCTACTAGTACTAGCCCTCTGCTCTTCCCCAGTAGCATATTGGACACCTTCTGACCTGAGGGGCTCATCTTCCAGCGTCATATCTTTTTGCCTTTTGTTACTGTCCATGGGGTTTTGATGGCAAAGATATTGGAGTGGGTTGCCATTTCCTTCTCCAGTGGATCACATTTTGTCAGAGCTCTCTGCTATGACCTGTCCATCTTGGGTGGCCCTGCATGGCATAGCTCATAGCTTCATTGAGCTACGCAAGCCCCTTCACCACGACAAGGCAGTAATCCATGAAGAGGAATGCATGTGTAATTCACCAAAAAAGAATCGACAGGTGTACAATGCCCACCCTAAACAAAGGCTTGGGAAAATGACAGGTTTTCAAAGACTTTGGGATCCCCATGTAATACAGGGCCAATAGATACATGCTCATTTAAGATAGGCAGAAACTTACTACATATCTTTGAGGGCTTCATTGGTACAACCAGCATGTCAAATTGCAGTGAAGCCAACTGGAAACCAATTAATTTTGTGAAGTAAGGATGACACATATACAGTACATAATGTGGCAGACCGATCATGGCCTGCCCAGTTTTATTCTAATTCAGTTCCAATTATTGAATGTTCTTCATTGAATAATAAATACAGGTAGTTCTCATTTAGTAACGAAAGCTGGGAGCAGCAACTTGGCCTTTAAAAGAGGTTGTTATTAAGTAAAACTGTGACTTTGTTTATAAATGGACTTCAGCTTCCCTTTGCTTTACAAAGGTTGTAAATGTGAGGATTGGTCAAAAAGTTACCCTTTCCTCACCATCCTAACTGAATATTCACTAAATGAGGCAGCGGCTAAAGGAGGACCACCTGTATATCATTCATTGAAATATTAACATAAAATTATATTTTTTCCTTCTTGCCTTTGAGTAACTGCCTCTTATTGTTCAGATCTGGCCTTAGTAGAATGACAAAGCATTTGGGAAAAAATATGCAGCCCAGTAGACCTGCACTAGATGACAATATGGAAAAGATCTCGACAGCCACCATGTATTTCCCCTTGGTGCTCAGATAGGTTAGAAAAAAGGAGAACCAGACACTGCAAAAACACAAAAGGCTGAAGAAGATTAACTTGGTCTCATTAAAACTGTCTGGTAAATGCCGACCTTGAAAAGCTACATTGAAACCAACAATGGCAAGGAAAAGCAGGTATAGCAAGACACAGTAAAACATGAGAGTAGAGCCTTCATTACATCCCAGGATGATTTCATCTGCCACTAAGTTCATATCAGCTTCTGGGTATGAGGGTGAGATTGCAAGCCATATGGTACAAAGAACAACTTGAATGAGGGAGCAGGAAACAACAACGTAATTATCTAACTGTTTGCCCAGCCATCGCCTCATCTTCGATCCTGGCACTGAAGCCAAGAAAGCTAAAATCACAACGATGGTTTTGGCCAATACACAAGAAATGGCTACTGAGAAGATGATCCCAAAAGCAGTTTGTCGTAAAAGGCAGGTCACCTTTTCAGGTTGTCCGATGAATAATAAACTGCAAAGGAATGAGAGCACAAGGGAGATGAGGAGAAGGTAGGTGATATTCCGGTTGTTCGCCTTGACTATGGGAGTGTCCTGGTATTTAATGAAGATCCCAAGCACCACAGTGGCAATGCAAGCAAAGACGAGTGCAGTAGTGGCCAAACTAGTCCCTAAGGGGTCTTCGTAAGAGAGGAAAACTATCTGTTTTGGGAGGCATGAATCATGGTTGTTGTTTGGATACTGTCCTTCTGGGCATGGCAAACAATCATCCATGTCTGTGGAAACAAATGAATGAATGAACAAATGAATGAATATATTGCTCTTATTATAATGTAGAAGTTACTGCATTAATGAAGTAATATTGAAAGAAGTAAGAAATTTAGCAATAGCAAAAGCAATAGTATTTAGACTTACAGTATATACCACCCCATAGTTCTTTACAGAAGTTTACAGAGTCAGTATTTTGCCCACAACAATTTGGGTCCTCATTTTACCAACCTTGGAAGAAGGGAAGGCTAGTGAACCTTCAGCTGGTCAGTATTGAACTCCTGGCTGTGGGCAGAGTTAGCCTGCAATACTGCATTCTAACTACTGCACTATCACGGCTCAAAATTTAGCAAAATGGGCCCTAGTTAATGCTTCAAGTAGGAGGCTTCCTGGTACTTATAGAGCTATTATCTAGGTTGAAGACACTGATAAACCCTGTCTGTAATATAGTCAATGAAACAGCATGCAATTGAACTTAAAGTAAACCTTTGATTAATATACTGAATGTTACAAGTGATGCTACTTTGGATTAAACTATGTTTAATGTTTGATTATTTGCATAGTTCAATATGTTAAAATAAGGCAGGATATGAGGCCATACATATGATTCTTCATGTGATAGACAAAAAGGTCATATTACAAGCAAAATTTTTAGATGCCAGTTTTTCATCTCAAATTGAATTTGTTGTTGTTGTTGTTAGTTGCGAAGTCTGGCCGACCCATCGCAACCCCATGGACAACATTCCTCCAGGCCTTCCTGTCCTCTACCATCCCCTGGAGTCCATTTAAGCTCACTCCGACTGCTTCAGTGACTCCATCCAGCCACCTCGTTCTCTGCCGTCCCCTTCTTCTTTTGCCCTCAATCTTTCCCAGCATTAGGCTCTTCTCCAGTGAGTCCTTCCTTCTCATTAGGTGGCCAAAGTATTTGAGTTTCATCTTCAGGATCTGGCCTTCTAAAGAGCAGTCAGGATTGATCTCCTCTAGGACTGACCGATTTGATCGCCTTGCAGTCCAAGGGACTCGCAGGAGTCTTCTCCAGCACCATAGTTCAAAGTCCTCAATTCTTTGGCGCTCAGCCTTCCTTATGGTCCAACTTTCACAGCCATTTCAGTTCTCACTGTTGCTTCTTGACCCGCATATAGGTTTCTCAAGAGGCAAATAAAATGGTCTGGTACTCCCATCTCTTTAACAACTTGCCACAATTTGTTGTGATCTACACAATCAAAGGCTTTAGCATAGTCAATGAAGCAGAAGTAGATGTTTTTCTGGAACTCCCTAGCTTTCTCCATGATCCAGCATAGGTTGGCAATTTGATCACTAGTTCCTCTGCCTCTTCGAAATCCTGCCTGTAGTTCTGGTAGTTCTCGGTCCACATACTGCTGGAGCCTAGCTTGTAGGATTTTGAGCATAACTTTACTAGCATGTGAAATGAGTGCAATGGTACGATAGTTTGAACATTCTTTGGCATTGCCTTTCTTTGGAATTGGAATGTAAACTGACCTTTTCCAATCCTGTGGCCACTGTTGCGTATTCCAAATTTGCTGGCAAATTGAGTGTAGCACTTTTACTGCATTGTCTTTTAAGATTTTGAGTAGCTCAGCTGGAATACTGTCACCTCCAATAGTTTTGTTGTTGCTCAGATTTCCTAAGGCCCATTTGACTTCACATTCCAGGATGTCTGGCTCGAGGTCAGTGACCACCCCATCGTGGTTATCAGGGACGTTAAGCTCATTCTTGTATAGTTCTTCTGTGTAATTTTGCCACCTTTTCTTAATCTCTTCTGCCTCTGTTAGGTCACCATCATTTTGGTCCTTTATCATGCCCATCTTTGCATGAAACGTTCCCTTCAAATCTCCAATTTTCTTGAAGAGATCTCTGGTCCTCCCTATTCTATTGTTTTCTTCTATTTCTTTGCACTGTTCATTTAAGAAGGCATTCTTATCTTTCTAGCTATTATCTGGAATTCTGCATTCAATTGGGTGTATCTTTCTCTTTCTTCCTTGTCTTTCGCTTCCCTTCTTTCCTCAGCTATTTGCAAAGCTTCCTCAGACAGCCATTTTGCTTTCTTGCATTTCTTTTTCTTTGGGATGGTTTTAGTTGCTACCTCTTGTACAATGTTGCGAACCTCTGTCCATAGTTCTTCAGGCATTGTGCTTATCAGATCTAATTCCTTAAATCTATTTGTCACCTCTACTGTATATTCATCAGAGATATGATTTAGTTCATACCTGAGTGGCCTAGTGCTTTCCCCTACTTTCTTCCCTACTTTCCCTACTTTCTTTCTCCTCCCTATTCTATTGTTTTCTTCTATTTCTTTGCACTGTTCATTTAAGAAGGCATTCTTAACTCTTCTAGCTATTCTCTGAAATTCTGCATTCAATTGGGTATATCTTTCTCTTTCTCCCTTGTGTTTCAATTTGTAGCTCATTATAAATATTCATCACCATGTTCAAAACAGCAGACAGGAATAGATTCTGGAGGGAGGAGAGTTTCTAGGAGAAATTCATGTCACAGGTATTCTAAAGAGTTTGTTTAAACCTGGAGAAGAGTCCACAAATTCATTGCTTATTTACAGTACAGCATGTAGCATGACTAACCTAAAAATGGGAGAGATGCAAGCCTTTAATATAAATTTATGCAAATTAGAATATGCATGTGATTAGACATAGCGAACAAAGTTTTTGATTAAATAGAATAGCAGATCAGGGTCTTTAATGAGAAAGTTAGAGCAGAACTACAAATGCAGTGCTGGTCTTAAGAGAAGTCAACAGTATTTCATGAACAGCTGCCTTGAGTCGCCATGTGCAAGTAGGTGGCAATATAAATTTTCTATAAATAAATAAATAAACAGTTTCTTTGTAGAGTTGATGTTAAATTTCCTTTAGTTTCCATAATCTGTTCCATCCTCTTGGATTTTAGCAATATTAATTGACAAGGTAGATCTTTTGCGGAAGTTAATTAGGGAGGAGATAAAGTAGAATAGAATAGAATAGAATAGAATAGAATAGAATAGAATAGAATAGAATAGAATAGAATAGAATAGAATAGAATAGAATAGAATAACAGAGTTGGAAAGGACCTTGGAGGTCTTCTAGTCCAACCCCCTGCTTAGGCAGGAAACCCTACACCACTTCAGACAAATGGTTATCCAACATCTTCTTAAAAACTACCAGTATTGGAGCATTCACAACTTCTGGAGGCAAGCTGTTCCACTGATTAATTGTTCTAACTGTCAGGAAATTTCTCCTTAGTTCTAAGTTGCTTCTCTCCTTGATTAGTTTCCACCCATTGCTTCTTGTTCTACCCACAGGTGCTTTGGAGAATAGTTTGACTCTCTCTTGTACTTTCCTACATTTCACTCATGACAAGCATCTTTGTAAAATCTTCTATAATACATAATACATACACTACTATATAACATTCTGAAATTATTCCACATAGGTTTTAGTGGGTTAGTATTTATAAAATGAAGAAACATTACCTTTCTGATTTGTAATCTTCCCTTCCGGACATGAAAAGCAGTCATAGCAGCAAAATGGCTTTCCTTCTATTTTGACCTTATTTGAACCAGAATGACAGTAGTCATTACACAGGGATTGGGGTCTTTTCTGAATGAAGGAGATGAAAAATAAAGGAATCTGGTAGCTCTGCCATGCCATGGGACATTCCTTTTATTAAACCATAGATACATATTTTCTCTATTTATTGTTTGAGAATGAGATATTGTGAGATGACTATTATGGTGATCACTGCCTACATGGTGAGTAAGTGTCATGGCAAGCATTTCCAGGTAGTGTTCATCTTGGATCTAATGAATGACACACACTAAGCATTGAGCAGCAAACAGGTTCTATTTACCTCAGAGATTGGTCAGTTATCCAAAGCAATGGCCTCATTCTACTTAATATCAAACACAGTTCCTTGAAAACAGCATGGAAGTATTTTAATATTGTCCTCCAGATTTATTTATTTATTTATTTATTTATTTATTTATTTATTTATTTATTTATTTATTTATTTTGGCCAACAACCTAACCTAAACCCTGGAGTTTTCACTTTGGCAACTCTTCCAGTTCTTAATAAGCCTTGTAATCACATACCAGTTTTTATAGCAATTTCTATTCAAAACATGATTTCAGTATCTCAATCGGGCTATTGATGTTACAGTTGGAAGAGAGGAACATCACTTTAAATATTCATAATGTGTTCTAAATTATCCTCAAACATATGAAAAATACTGTATGTACCCATTGAATTCTCCTAGTCCATACAATGGAGTCCTGTTTAGGATGTCAATCATATTGGTTGAGAAATACCTGAGCAGCATAACACTCTTTTTCTAAGGTATTCAAAGGTTGTCAAGATACTAAATTAAACAGCACATCAAATTCAAAACACAAGTATTCGATAAGCATAAGGTTACATTTTTTAAATAAATGAACATGTCAGTGTTTTAAAATATTCAGAAATATATTATTATTTATTATTATTATTTAAATTTCTATGCCGCCCAACTCCCGAGGTGAAGTTATGCCCAAATCTGTACAAAATATGTACCTGGTTAAATCTTGTGGGCCATACAATGGAGTCCTCATGAATATTGAATGATTTAGAAGAGGAAGGGATTGGGTCTACCCATCCAACTTTGACTTTTGTAAATGTATTGTTTTCATATGTGACCCAATTGAAAATATCAAATCCAGCAATTATGTGTCCATTGTCATCAAAGGAAATATTTTCTCCAGCACTGTTTTTAAAGAAAGTATTTCTTATAAACCTATGGAGCTAAAATTAGGAGAAGATAGAGAGGAAATGAGGCCAAGGAGAACCAAGGAGAATCAAAAACGTCATCAAAAAAGCACAACAAAGAATGTTCTTTCTGCGCCAACTCAGAAAGCTCAAACTGCCCAAGGAGCTGCTGATACAGTTCTACAGAGGAATGATTGAGTCTGTCATCTGCACCTCTATAACTGTCTGGTTTGGTTCTGCAACCCAACAAGACAGACACAGACTTCAGAGGATAATTAGAACTTCAAAAAAAACAATTGCTACCAACCTGCCTTCCATTGAGGACCTGTATACTGCACGAGTCAAAAAGAGGGGCTGTGAAAATATTTACAGACCCCTCACATCCTGGACATAAACTGTTTCAACTCCTACCCTCAAAACGATGCTATAGAGCACTGCACACCAGAACAACTAGACACAAGAACAGTTTTTTCCCTAACACCATCACTGTGCTAAACAAATAATTCCCTCAACACTGTCAAACTATTTACTAAGTCAGCACTACTATTAATCTTCTCATCATTCCCATCACCCATCTCCTCCTTATTTGTACCCAGACTATCATTAAGTGTTGTACCTTATGATTCTTGACGAACTTATCTTTTCTTTTATGTACACTGAGAGCATATGCACCAAGACAAATTCCTTGTGTGTCCAATCACACTTGGCCAATAAATTATTCTATTCTATTCTATTCTATTCTATTCTATTCTATTCTATTCTATTCTATTCTATTCTATTCTATTCTATTCTATTCTATTCTATTCTTCATAATAATCCTAACACAATTTAAAATTAAGATGAATGCTCACAGATGATGATACCTAGTTTGGATAATGAAACATCTGCAAGAAAACAAGCAAGCTCAGAGAGCACCAAGAACCCTCCCATTTCAACTCTGAACTACAAATATTCTGCATATTGGTAAGATGAATAATTTTGAGGGGGAAAATACAGACAGAAGAGGAGGAGGAGAAGGAGAAGGAGAAGGAGAAGGAGAAGGAGAAGGAGAAGGAGAAGGAGAAGGAGAAGGAGAAGGAGAAGGAGAAGGAGAAGGAGAAGGAGAAGGAGAAGGAGAAGGAGAAGGAGAAGGAGAAGGAGAAGGAGAAGGAGAAAATGTAAGATATACTCAAAAGCTATACAGTAAAACCTCTGGTCACGACCATAATTCATTCTATAACTTTGGTCGCAACCCAATTTGGTCATGACCCTAACCTAATTTTGGAAATTTGGCGCTTACAAAAAAAAAAAAATGGCGGGGAAGGGGAAAGCGGCCGCAAAAAAAAAAATTGGGGAGTGTTGGGGGAGAACGAATTTTTTGGTCAGAACCCGATTTGGTCGTGGTCAGAAGCGTTTGTAACCAGAGGTTCTACTGTATATTTAAAAAGGGAAAAGGGGAAAAAAACCACAAAAAGAAACTTGTTCCTTCTTTGATTATTTAAATGTATCTTCCTTTAATGTTGATAATTTACCCCAGAAGGTAACCATCATTTACATCCCAAAATTTCTGATACACAATTATATAAATATTTATAAGTGAAAAGAGGAAATGATTTTTTGCCTCTTTTATATTTCTTTCTTAGAACTTAAGTGGGTAATAAATTGTCTTAATATTCTCCATTGCAACATATTTAACTGTCTACTAAAAAGAGCTCTATTACATTCTTGGTACATACTTGCCAGGGCTCTCCAAGTAGATACTGTTGTCTCCTGTTTCTTATCCTTGCTTTCTCTTTCAACTTGGATGAAATTATGGCATACAAAGCATATACCATAATATAAACTGCATTGTAAATGCTATAACTGTGGCCAGACATCCTTGTGTCAAATAGGGTCACAGGTAAAGTCTCCAGCTTTTCCTCCCCAGTGCAGATATCCTCATTTTTATCTTTTAAGGTGGAATGTGAGAAATCACAATTAAATGCATTTTTCCAGAAGATTTGGATAAACCCATCTCTATTTTCTCTAGCAGGATTTCTTTCCTTCAGAAATTGTTGAAATCCTCTAGGATGATTTGTATGAACAGCAAGTGATAGAGCACCATGGAGGAAATGTATGTCCCAATCTCTTGTTAAACTAGGAGATGCAAAATCCATCTGGGCTGTCATAATCCAAACTCGGCTTTCAGTTGTTACATCATAAAATTGTGAAAAGTGGAACATTATTCTTAAGACACTAATTGTTTGTATTTCACCTTGTATAACAACAGTATTGGCAGTACTTCCTGTGACAATACGTGAAGTTGCAAACCATTCTGTTGCAGTTTCAACAAAGTCACTTGAAAAAGACGGTTTGGGCATGGGTTCTAAGAAGTCCACACAGATACCCTTCTGAGAATATAAGGGAAGTATATCCTGTACAAACATATCTCCATTGTCATCCTTTGAAGCAATCACACCAATCCAAGTCCACTTGAAATGCAGTAGTAACTCTAGAATGCACAAATAGTGATGGGTCCCACTTGGAAACATTTGGTGAAAAAAATCTTCTTTGGTTTTGTCATTTACTATTGAAGAAGACCCATATAAGATCTTAACCAAAAAATAGAAATGGGAAGAGCTCAGTAACAATCAAAAATCAACCTTATCATATTTTTAGTAGTACTTTTTCTAGACCACACGAAATATAATGAATTATTAAGATTTTTGCTATTGAACGATATTGATTTCAATCCTTAGACATACATTTTGACTTTCCAAACCCTTCTTCTAAAGCTCCTAATCACTGATTCTCAGCAAATGTAGAATTTATATTGACATATGGATGTTTTACTGGAAAATATTCCCATTTAATTACAACATAGTGCCCCAACATTTTAAGGACTCAAATATAGATCAACTGTTTTCTAAGTACTTCATAAATAGATCACATAGCAAACCAATAAGATTTCCATTTTCTATCTCTTATTTACAAAACTATCTTAAACATAATGAACCAGAATCTTTCATCTTTTTCTTTTTACCTGTGTAATCTTGTAGGTGCTCAAGATGTTGGTCATTGGAGAGAGACTTCAGAAGTAGGTCCCCCAATGACTCCCACAATCCTATTCTGAATATCGCATTTGTAGTTAGGGATGAACTTGTTCTGAGTTGATAGAAGTTCCATTGAAGCAAGATAGGTCCACCTTGCCAAAAAATAGCTGTTTAAGATGTGGAAGCCCAAACTGACATTGGCTAAGATTTGGGGATTCTCATTGAGTTCCTTCACAGCAAATGCCAAGGCCAGGATGTGCTGGTAATTCTGAGTGAACATCCTAGGTTATGAGCAATAGTTTCCAGGTTACCACATTCTTTAGATCTTATTACTAATTCTATGTAGATAAGGTCATTCTTGTAACTGACCCCATGAAAATAGAAGACTTATTGTGTTGCATATGTTTGAAAGATGCTATTTTTAATCTATAATATATACATTAATAGTAGCAATCCCTTTTACATATTAAAAAACAAAATGCACAAATTTTTTGTCTAAAAGAAATACATTTCTGTGAAAGCAATAGAAACTGGGATAAGAGTACTGTATGTGACCACTGCACAGAATTTTAGATTAATCAAAAGGTAGCAGGGAGGGATCCTTGGTAATCTCTGACCTTGGTGTTTTCTTGCAGATGTTTCATCAGTGAAATATCTACCTAGCTTGGGTTGTGAAATGTCTGCAAGAAAACAAACAAGTATAGAAACCAAGTTTCTGAGTTCTGGGTATACTATCATATCTTATGCAATTTGCACATTTCAGTAACGATAAGCACATACAAATATTTATACTCCAAAATATTGAATAAAATCTGCCATCCTCTTCTTTTCGTCCCCAAGTTGGAGCTACAGAACAAACATCTAGATGAAGTTAAGGAGCATCAAAACTATCTGGCCACATAGAAAATGTATTTTATTTTGAAGCCTAAGGTACTTACAAAAGGTCATCAAAAGTTTCATTAGAAGGCGGCTTCTGAAATGTTACTGGACTTGAAAACATGTAGACTTGAGAGGTAATGCTAGAAATGATAAAATCCCCAGGCTGGTAATATTTGTGGAGAACAGGCAGAGGTGCCTTAATAGGACACTTAGCCAGAGGAATCTTTCTCTGACCATAAAGTACAACAACTAGGATTATCATCAATGCCAAAAATAACATGACTTTATCTGAGAGTCTTCTTGCTTTGTTCCAAATAGTCTGAGCCCTCATTGATTTTTTTTAACATTGGTAATTCACATCACATCACTGAGGTGATTCAAAGTCAGAATCCTATAGAATCAACTACCAATAATTCTAGCAGTGTAGTTCTGCCTGTCTCATCCCTCATGAAAGGGTTCATTTCAATAAAACAGGATACATTAGTATACTTGACTGTACGCTTATCCTCCTATCCTGAGGGAATGTTCATGAACCCGAAGTTACTGTATAACTTTAATTATGCTAATTTCATAATTACAGTGAGATGGGGAATAGTTACCAATTTTGAATTCTATATTGTTTCAAAAAGTTTCAGAGTACAACATGTTGATATTTATATCACTTTGTGATGTCTTCCTAATCTATCTCTTTGAATGAATTGTTTGTAGTAATACCTGCCCTCTGAAATGAGATTAGCTACCCCTAACATCTGGAGTCCCAAACTCCTTGGATTTGTGGACACACACACACACACACACACACACTGTCTGTCTATCTATCTATCTATCTATCTATCTATCTATCTATCTATCTATCTATCTATCTATCTACTATTTTGTATACATATTTATCAGTGGTGAAATCCAATTTTTTTACTACCGGTTCTGTGGGTGTGGCTTGGTGGGCGTGGTGTGGCTTGGTGGGTGTGGCTTGGTGGGTGTGCAGGGGAAGGATACTGCAAAATCCCCATTCCCTCCCCACTCCTGGGGGAAGGATATTGCAAAATCTCCATTCCCACCCCACTCTGGGGCCAGCCAGAGGTGGTATTTGCTGGTTCTCCGAACTACTCAAAATTTCCGCTACCGGTTCTCCAAACTACTCAAAATTTCCACTACAGATTCTCCAGAACCTGTCAGAACCTGCTGGATTTCACCTCTGATATGTATGTTCAATACATTAAAAGTATACAAAAGTAAATAAAGATAGAAATTAAGGAAAAAAGAAAGGTAAGGAAAAAAAAGGAAATGAGTGAAAAGACATGAAAACATATACTTATACCTTCCACATTTCTTCTATTGAATAATTATAATCTCATGCTTTTCTCAATCTTCTCTGGCCCTTTTATTCCCCAATTCCATAAATTATCATTTTCTTCTTGCAACAAAACATCCATATAAGTTTTTCAGTCTTTCAAAAAACAAAACAATTTTTTTTTCCTCTGACCAAAGTGGTCAGCTTTGCCATTTCTGCAAGTTCACTTAATTTTATATTTGAATCTTATACTATAGGCATTTTGTTACTTTTTCAGCTTTTTGCACTCAATAAGCTTGCCCTGTTACTCCAAATCTGTATTTGCCTAAGAACAGCCATAAAACTCTGGCTCTTTACCAGGCCTTTGTTGAGAGATACAGTTTTTAGAATAGAATAGAATTCTTTATTGGCCAAGTGTGATTGGACACACAAGGAATTTGTCTTTGGTGCATATGCTCTCAGTGTACGTAAAAAGACAAGATACATTTGTCAAGAATGATGAGGTACAACACTTAATGATTGTCATAGGGTACAAATAAGCAATCAGGAAACAATCGATATTAATATAAATCGTAAGGATACAAGCAACAAGTTACAGTCATACAGTCATAAGTGGGATGAGATAGGTGATAGGAACGATGAGAAGACTAATAGTAATAGTAATGCAGCCTTGGTGAATAGTTTGACAGTGGTGAGGGAATTATTTGTTTAGCAGAGTGATGGCGTTCGGGGAAAAAACTGTTCTTGTGTCTAGTTGTCTTGGTGTGCAGTGCTCTATAGCGTCGTTTTGAGGGTAGGAGTTGAAACAATTTATGTCCAGGATGCGAGGGGTCAGTGAATTGTGCTGGTCATATTTTATTTCTTAATTTGTATTGATTTATTGTAATTTCTTTATTTAATTATTGTGAGCCACCCAGAGTCAAGGACCCTCTTTTTGAAAGTCAGATGGCGTAAAGATGTAATAAGGTATGTTGAGGTTTACTGTAGTGCCTTTGTATTAATGCCTTGACTCTGGCCACTGCTGGACCAGTCCCTGCAATTTTTGTGTCAAGATTTTTCAGAAGTGTTTGGCCATTGTGTTCTTTCTAGGGTTGAGAGTGGCTGGCTCCAGGTAAAGCTTGTGACTAAGACAGAGCCAGAATATACAGTTCCCTGGTTTGTAGCCTGATGCCATAAACATTACATGCTCCAGAGATATTGTGAAAGATGTTCAAGGAATTGAGGAAAAATGAGACTGAAGTAAAGGAAGGGATGCTAGAAGAAAAATGTTCAAACATGGAACACACACACACACACACACACACACACACACACCATATTTCCCTCAAAAATAAGACCCACCCCAAAAATAAGACCTAGCCTGATTTTTTGGGGGTGGGCCTAATATAAGCCCTACCCCAAAAATAAGTCCAGGGGGATGGGCATGGACAGAGCCGGCCCCTTGGTGCAGCGCAAATACCGGTAACTCCGAGCGTAGAGGCAGAGGTGTGTGGGGGGGGGAAGACAGGCGATCCATATGTGCTGTGCGGATGCCTGACTCACAGGAGGCTTGTGTGGTGGCACTGGCAGCAGACGGAGGCAGAGGCATGGGGGATGAGGGAGGCAGGTGATCCCAATGCCCCGCGTGGGCACATGTTTGGTGCGGTCGCAGGCAAGCCGAGAGATGGTGGGATGGAGTGGGTGGCGCATTGGGATCACCTCTGCCTCCGCCTGTCTCTGCTGTGCACTTTTCACCCAGAGGGAGACGAAGCTTTGAATCTCTGTCATTTCTCCGTCTTGGTGAAAAGTGTTTGGGTGCCTATGGGGTGCTTGGGAATGGAGAAAATCACTCTGAAAACATCAAGTGAAGGAAATGGAAGTAATCTGGGGAAAATGGCCAGATAACTCTGAAGGAGCCAAGGAGTGGGTGGGTCGTGGGGGGAATCTTTCCTAAAATCCTAAGTGCATGAGAGTGAAAGAGGAACAAAAGAGCAAGTGAAGGAAGAGGGTACCTTTGCCTTCTTCGCCCCCCCCTTCCCCACCCAGGCTCTGCTCCCCCCCCAAATTCTTGATGGGAGCAGAAGGGGGCAGGAAGGAGACCGAAGTGGCCAGGAAATAAGGAGGGCAATCCACAGTCGCCCACAGATTGATAAACCAGGGTAGGGGAGATGAGTGATTTGCAGAGTGATCCTGCCCCACCACTGGTACGCCGGGGCCAGGGAATTATTGACACTTCCACAGGAATGCCAGGGAGGGGAGGAAAGGGGGTGTCACAACAAAGATTTGGTGTGTTGGGTGAGAGGGGCAGATGGGGATAATCCATCCCTGCACTCACTCTGTTTTGTTTAAGGGGATCCCTCAGGGGAGAGAATAATGGCTTGGGAAGGAAGCACCCAGGTTCAGCTGCAGCGGGATATACTGGTTGACTGTGTAGCATGTGTTGTGTCTCCTTTGCAGAAGGGAGGGGGGAAAGGCCTGTTCCAATCAGCACATAGCAGCATAGTGCAGGGGGTGGGAGAAGAGAGAGAGAAAGCCTCTTGATTCCTGTCTTTTCACTTTTCACTAAGTGTAAACATATCTCTCTCTCTCTCTCTCTCTCTCTCTCTCTCTCTCTCTCTCTCTCTCTCTCTCTCTCTCTCTCTCTCTCTCTCTCTCTCTCTCTCTCTCTCTGTGTGTGTGTGTGTGTGTGTGTGTGTTTGTGTGTGTGTATGTATGTGTGTGTGGTGGGGATGGAGCTCTTCCCAAGGGAGAAGAGTACAATTTGAAGGTTGTCAGAAAATGCACACACAATCCGGCTAAAAAGACCGGGGGGAGCAAACCATCTCCCCTCTCCAGGAAGGGATATGGAGCCCACCCAGGAGAAGCCTGGATCAAGTGTGGGGGGGGAAGCCTTGCCCCCCTTTTTCTCCTTGGAGTGAAAAAGGGCAAGGATGGGGAATGTGAAAGGGGGTTTCCAAAATGAGGAGGGGACAAAAGGCTCTTGAGCTTGCTCTAGGCAGCCTCCCCTTCCCAATTTCCATTGCAGCTGCTATAAGAAAAACAGGACTCGATTAACAAACAAGAGCCTTTCATTATGCAACTTCCTCAGTCAAGCACCTGGTTCTCTCCTCCCACTCCTGCTCCACACACACCTTTTTTGCCTGCCATGCAACAATTGTGCCTTCCTTTCAGGCATTTCCCTGAAGATGGAAGGAAGGTGATTGTAAAAGTTATTTTGGGTGTCCCAGGGCGAGCTGATCCAAGCTACTTTTCATTTCTAATGAGAGGAAAGAGGCAGAATTCACCCTCTAGGTGAAAAAGTGTTTGGGCAGCTACTACCAGCCCCACCCTCTCCATCCCACTGTCTGCATGTCCGTGGCCTCAATTGGGGCCAAGCTCTCGGCATGCCCCAGCCTCCACCCATCCTCCACCCAGCATGGGCAGCCGCTTGGCGGCCAGCACAGCACCCGCCACAGCCAAGAAGCTGGGTCAGCAGGCAGAAGTTGTGGGTGCTTCATCACTGGAGGCTTTTAAGAAAAGACTGGACAGCCACCGGTCTGGAATAGCATAGGGCAGTGATGGCGAACCTATGGCACGCGTGCCACAGGTGGCACATGGAGCCATATCAGAGGGCACGCGAGGCGTTGCCCTATGTCAGCTCCAGCGCATATGCGCGCGCTGGCCAGCTGATTTTCGGCCTTGGGGAAGGCCGTTTTGCCCTCTGGAGGCTTCAGGAAAGCTTCCTGAAGCCCCGGAGTGCGAAAAACGGCCCAACGGACAAACCGGAAGTGCGTTTTTCTGAACTTCCGGTTTGCCCGTTGGGCCGTTTTTCACCATACCAGGCTTCAGTGAGGCCTTTGCGCATGCGCGGGGGGCGGGGGGTTGTGTGCATGTGCAGGGGGCAGCGGGGGGGTTGTGCGCATGCATGGGGGGAGGGAATGGGTGTGGGCACGTGCACGGCTTGGTGGGCGTGGCAGGGGAAGGATACTGTAAAATCTCCATTTCCTCCCAATCAGCTGGGACTCGGGAGGCAGAGAATAGATGGGGGTGGGGCCAGTCAGAGGTGGTATTTACTGGTTCTCCAAACTACTCAAAATTTCCGCTACCGGTTCTTCGAACTACTCAAAATTTCTGCTACCGGTTCTCCAGAACTGGTCAGAACCTGCTGAAACCCACCTCTGGATACAAGTTGGGGGTTCCCCCCACCAACAAAGGCTTGAGAAAACTGTCAGGTTTTCAAAGATTTATGCAACAGAAACAGTATAAGAGTCATGATGGCGCAGTGGTTAGAATGCAGTAATTTGGCAGTTCGAATCTCACCAGGTTCAAGGTTGACTCAGCCTTCCATCCTTCCAAGGTCAGTAAAATGGGGACCCACATTGTTGGGGGCAATATGCTGACTCTGTAAACCACTTAGAGAGGGCTGTAAAGCACTGTGAAAGGTTATCTAAGTCTAAGTACTATTGCTATTGGGATAAGTCCCAATAACTGGCCCCGTTTTACCAAAGAAACCATGGGGACACTCTACTTGATCATTTTGGATAGGCAGAAACTTACAGATGGGCAGTCCCTCAAATACTAAATATCTTTGTGGGCTTTATTGGTAGAAGCAGCACATTAAATTGCAGTTAGAAGCGAACTGGAAACCAACTGAGTTTGTGAAGCAATGATGACCCATACACATA
This sequence comes from Thermophis baileyi, assembly GCA_003457575.1. NCBI lineage: Eukaryota > Metazoa > Chordata > Lepidosauria > Squamata > Dipsadidae > Thermophis > Thermophis baileyi. The sequence goes on from QLTV01003431.1 coordinate 51,837, forward strand.
ATGTGACAGGTCCGATATGGCCTGCACTGTTTTATTCTAAACCAGTTCCAATTATTGAGTGTTTTTCATTGAATATTCAATACAGGTAGTTCTCATTTAGTGACCACAACTGGAAGCAGCAACTTTGTCCTTGAGAGAAGTGGTTGTCAACTAAAACTGCAACTGTGTTCACAAATGGATTTCAGCTTCTCTTTGCTTTACACATGTTGTAAATGTGAGGATTGGTCAAAAAGTTACCTTTTCCTCACCATCATAACTGTGAACATTCATTAAACAGGGCAGTAATTAAAGGAGGATCACCTGTATATCATTCATTGAAACATTAGCTTAAAATTATATTTCTTCTTTATTGCCTTTTAGTAACTGCCTCTTATTGTTCAGATCTGGCCTTAGTAGAATGACAAAGCATTTGGGGAAAAAGATGCAGCCTAGTAGTCCTGCACTAGATGACAATATGGAAAAGATCTCCACAGCCACCAAGTATTTCCCCTTGGTGCTCAGATAGGTTGGAAAAAAGGACAGCCAGACACTGCAAAAACACAACAGGCTAAAGAAGATGAACTTGGTCTCATTAAAACTGTCTGGTAAATGCCGGGCTAGGAAAGCCACACTGAAACCAACAATGGCAAGGAAAAGTAGGTACAGCAAGACACAGTAAAACATGAGAGTAGAACCTTCATTACACCCTAGAATGATTTCATCTGCCACTAAGTTCATGTCAGCTTCTGGGTATGGGGGTGAGGTTATAAGCCATACAGTGCAAACAATGACTTGAACGAGGGAACAAGAAACAACAATGAAATTATCTAATGATTTCCCTAGCCATCTTCTCATCTTGGATCCTGGCACTGAAGCCATGAAAGCTAAAATCACAATGATGGTTTTGGCCAACACACAAGAAATGGCTACTGAGAAGACAATCCCAAAAGCAGTTTGTCGCAAAAGGCAGGTCACCTTTTCAGGTTTTCCAATGAATAACAAACTGCAAAGGAATGAGAGCACAAGGGAGATGAGGAGAAGGTAGGTGATGTTCCGGTTGTTGGCCTTGACTATGGGAGTGTTCCGGTATTTGATGAAGATCCCAAGCATCGCAGCGGCAATGCAAGCAAAGACAATTGCGGTAATGACCATACTGGTCCCTAAGGGGTCTTCATAAGACAGGAAAATTATCTGTTTTGGAAGGCATGAGTCATGGTTGTTGTTTGGATACTGTCCTTTGGGGCATGGTATACAATCATCCATGTCTGCAAAAGTGAATGAATGAATGAATGAATGAATGAATGAATGAATGAATGAATGAATGAATGAATGAATGAATGAATGAATGAATTGCTATTAGGACAATATAGAATATTCTGCAATAATCAAAACATGGGTAATACTGAAAGAAGAGGTTTAGCTCAGTGGCCCTCCTTAATACTTCAATGGGAGACTGCCTGAGAGTTAAAAATCTATTGGGCAGACTGAAGCCACTTATGTAATATGGTCAGTGAACATTCACAGAATTGAACTCAACTCAAACTAACATTTGCTTTTATCCCTCTTCGATTAATCCACTGAATATTCAAAATGATTTAAAATTGGACCAATATTATTTGTCATAATTCAATTTAAAATTCAGCAAATTAAATGATAGTTGTTGTTGTTTTCAATCATAGATATGGCAGAAGTAGATTTATGTGATTGGATGTGTATGTGATTGCAATGTATATGTGACTGGAAAGAGCCAATATCCAAGAAAATAATTTAATTGGATGTAGCAACTCATCAAGTATTTAATGAGGTAGAGCTTTAGTCTCAGAGCTTTTGATTGCACACAATATCTTCTATTGATTTTACCAACATTCTCTGGACCGCTAGCTGTTTTACATCTGATATTAAAGTGTTTCTTCTTCCTCAGGTTCATGGGAAGTTATTTAGGAAGTAGGCGCAAAGTTTTGCTTTATTTCATTCATACATACATTAATAGAACACTTCTTTCTGAATACTCTTCTACCCTCATGTGCATGGACTGGTTAGTTCTTTAAAGATAATTTGCTTTACCTTTATGATTTGTAATCCTATTTTCTGGACATGGAAAGCACTTGTAGCAACAATATGGCTTTCCTTCTAGTTTGGCCCTACTTGAACCAGAATGGCAATTTTCATTACATATAGAACGTGGTCTTTCCTGAATGAAAGAAATGAAGAATTGGTTTGGTGTTATTGACATGCTATGACTGCATTGATCTTTGCAAATAGGATACCCATGCCAGGGAGGAATTCCTCCTACAGAAACACAAACATATACAAAACAACTGGTTTGCTGCTGTATATGTATTGCTTGTGTCAAACGTAAGAAGTCAGGAACCAGAGCAATTCAATACAGGTTTATTGCATGCTAACACTTTATGCAATAATCTGAACTACTAATAGTTAAAGCAAATTGGTGATAGATAAGGGTCAACAGACCTCAAGGTGGGCTGGATTTAGATCTCTTATGAGTATGAAGACTGACCATGTCTTCATGGGCTTAACCCCTCCTTCGGGCTCAGCCTGGTCACCTCCTACAGCTTGAATGCATCAGAAATCCCTAAGCACAAAAGGGCCTTCACTAAGACAGAATGTCACACCCTCCCTCAGCCATCCTAGTAGATCAATATAGGAATACTCCCTCCTTGGAGTAGCAATATCCTTGTAACTCTGGACACATGAGTTTCTCTAGTGTCTATGTTACAGACACATTAACCCTACCATTATTAGAATATTCAGGATCCACAGGACAGATTCCTACTTACCTGTTTTTTTTTTTCAGATATTAAATTTGCCACAAGCATTGGCAGTTTCTTTTTTTAAGCCAGGATTACTTAAAATTTGTTGGATGATCACTACTCGCTTGTTTTTGGGATTCAAACCTATAAAGTAAACTCAAAGTCCCCCTAATTTACCACATTAAAGATTTGATTTGAGAAGTAAAACTTCCTTCCTTCCTTCCTTCCTTCCTTCCTTCCTTCCTTCCTTCCTTCCTTCCTTCCTTCCTTCCTTCTTTCCTTCTTTCTTTCTTTCTTTCTTTCTTTCTTTCTTTCTTTCTTTCTTTCTTTCTTTCTCTACCCAACTCCAAACTTCTCAGGGATGTTTATAAGAATTAAAAATTTAAAGAAACAAGACCACCCAAACAAAATCACCTAAATAGCATTGAAAAATAGGGAACAGAGTCAACTATTAAAATTCCAGAGGACTTAAAGTATGGGAGCTGTACTTATCTCACCTTTTAAATATTCAAAATGGGGACTGAACTATCTGCAAGTCTATACAAATATATACCTGGTTAAATCTTGTGGGCCATATAATGAAATCCTCCTGAATGCTGAGTGATTTGGAAGTGAAAGAATTTGTCTCTACCCATCCAACTTTGACTTTTGTAAATGCATTATTTGAGTATATGACCCAGTTGAAAATATCAAATCCAGAAGTTATATGTCCATTGTCATCAAAGGAAATATTTTCTTCAGCACTGTTTTTAAAGAAAGTACCTCTCAGAAACTTGTGAAGCTAAATTGAGGAGAAGGTGGAGACAAAATGATGCCATGAGACAACATTCATAATAGTCCTAATGCAGTTGAAACACCTGGGTAATGATCTAAGCAGAATTCCCAAAGTGTTCAAAATAGAAAAAAAAACCCAAGCATTGATTGGATTATGTATTGCTAGTGTTGTTGCTCATATTTGACTGATTGATTGATCAATGCCATCAAGTCATTTTTACTCCTAGCAATCTCATAGGTTTTCTCCATAATAATCTATTTAAGATAAATCTAAGATCTATCTATTAGATAAATATTTATTAAATTATTTTATATAATAAATGTTTGTGGATTGATGAAAATTCTAAAGCTTCATGAAGTTGAACTTTTCAGAATGAAGTAAAGTATTTTGGGTCCTCTGATCTGCAGAGACCACACATTAAACATGCTTGAGGTGGATTTGCACAGACAGGAGGAGGAGGCGAGGGAGGAGAAGGAGAAGGAGAAGGAGAAGGAGAAGGAGAAGGAGAAGGAGGAGGAGAAGGAGAAGGAGAAGGAGACAGCACTTGGTCTATTCAGGCAGCATGGTGACACCAACTGAGAAGCTGGGATGACACATTTGAGAAAGTAAATGCCTTTATTGTAGCAAAATATGCCATTTTGGAAGACATGTTTGGCATTTTACATATTTCATCTATTGACATTCCAAATGGAGAGAGAGAGAGAGAGAGAGAGAGAGAGAGAGAGAGAGAGAGAGAGAGAGAGAGAGAGAGAGATATTTTAAATTCTCAAATTGATATAAGGCTATGCTGATGAACCTCTCCATAAAGATCAGATAGAGCAACTAATAAGTGATAAGTTATCATGGTTAGTTTTGTATCAACTTAAACAGAAATGCAGAAGGTTCATCAACATAACTTTATATATCAATTTTGAGAATTTAATCTGTAAAAGGTATAGATCATTATTTCAATTAGAAATAAGAGAACCACCCCATCATTTAAATGCAGGTTGGCATACTGAACTTGGAAAGTCCATTCAGGAGACAAATTGGCAGAAATTATCTAAGATTTAATGTGAGAACAGCAGTGGAAAATTATATATTGCTAGAACTTGATTCCAGACAGATTAGGACATAATTATATAAAAATATTTCTTCTAAATCTTGAACAGGGTGTCAAAAAAGGTGTGGGGGGTTACATTTGTGGTGATCATGTGGTAAATTATACCCTTTTGATAAAAAATGGGGATATGTACCATGAATAAAGAAAGAATTGAATGTTCCCCAAATTAAGTTTACCAAATTTATTTGCAGGACCAAATCTCAGGTTTATAAATAAGGAACTCGTTATCTCTTTAATATCAGCAGCTAAAATGACATTGGAAAACTCAATATAACGTAACAGTTGAAATGTGGATTAACAAGCCTTTTTAATTGCCACATTAGAAAAAAAAGTAATGGATAAAGTTAAAATAGGAGATATCAGAATCAGCAATCACAATTTCATCAAATTTGGATGGATTTTATGGTTTACCTCAATAGCAATAGAGTATAATATGTGTTCAATACTTAACATGTATAGTTAATCTGTACATGTACAATATCTATTTATTTACATTTTAGTAGTATTTTTGTATTCCTATTTTTTTCTATGTAACTTGAATTGATATTGATTAAAAACTTGACAATGTTTATGAATTGTAATTCAATAAAAACAATGAAGGGGTGGGGGCGAAGGTGGTTTTCTTTCATATCTGTCTTAAATCTCCTTCCTGGCATTTCTGGTGATAATGAACTACATTACTATGTTCACTTGGTTTAATATCTCTTATCAACAAAGTAACACCATTCTACATTTGTACACATGGTACCTGCCACGGCTGTTCATGTAGTCCTTTTTGTCTTATCTCTTTCATCATTGCTCTCTGTTTTGAGTTGGATGAAGTTATTGCATGCAAAGCATATGCCATAACGTAAACTGCATTGTAGATGCTATAACTGTGGCCAGACATGCTTGTGTCAAATAGGGTCACAGGTAGAGTCTCCAGTTTTTCCTCCCCAGTGCAGATCTCCTCATCTTGCTCTTCTAAAGTGGAATGTGAGAAGTCACACTTAAAAGCATCTTTCCAGAAGATTCTGATAAAGCCATCTCTACTTTCTGAGAGAGGGTTTCTTTCCTTCTGAAATGTCTGGAATCCTCTAGGATAGTTTGTGTGAACAGCAAACGATAGAGCCCCATGAAGGAAATGTATGTTCCAATCTCTTTGCAATCCAGGAGAAGTAAAATCCATCTGGGCTGTCATAATCCACACTCGGCTCTCAATTGTTACATCATAAAACTGAGAAAAGTGGAATAGCAATCTCAAGACACTAATAGTGTGTATTTCGCCTTGTATGATAACGGCATTGGCACTACTTCTGGTGACAATATGTGAAGATCCAAACCATTCCACTGCAGTTGCAGCAACATCACCTGAAAAAGATATTTGAGGTACTTTTTCTAAGAAATCTACACAGATACCTTTTTGAGAGTAAATGGGAAGTATATCCTGTACAAATAATTCTCCATTGTCATCATTTGAAGCTATCACACCAATCCAGGTCCATTTGAAATACAGGAGTAACTCAAGAATGCCCATATAGTGATGGATCACATTTGGAAACATCTGATGGAAGAAATCTTCTTTGGTTTTGTCATTTATTGTTGGAGAAGAGCCATAAATTATCTTAGGATAGAAATACATGGGATATGGGGAAACATCATGGCAATAAATCTTTTGGAAAGGAAAGGTTTCTTATTTATTTTATTTAGTGTATGGCATCTACAAAGATCCTGCAATCACTGATATACAACACTGATAAAACACATTATACATACGAACACAAATACAAGTTTAAATAAAGCATCAACAAATATGTGTGTATAAGATATGTGGACAATACAATAGACAAAATAAAATATTAAATTAGGGTAAAACCATGGTAAAATTTCCATAATATGGCACTCTCTGCTAAACACATAGTTCTCACAGCACTGTTTTATGCCTAAGCATATCTAACCATGTAGTAAGACTGTATTACTATTCTTCTTCTCTATGGAGATTCTCGGTCATCCAGGTCATAGTTGTCCCAAAGGTGCTTTTTCAAGAGGCAACTGGACTTTCTTGGGGTTTTTTGGTTTTTTTTTTTTTTTTTTTTTTTTTTTTTTTTTTTTTTTTTTTTATTTAATAAGTTTTTTCTTTTTTTTTTTATCTTTTTTGTTGGGGAGTT